>VWYH01007450.1:50942-264561 GCA_013399365.1 Pampusana beccarii | reverse complement strand
GGGCCGCGGCGGCGGGAGGCGGCAGCCCGGGGGTGGCGGGGCCGGAGCCGCCCGCTCCCCCGCCCGGTTGTCGCGGAGCCGCAACCGAGAGGGCGCCGTTGTTCTAGGGAGGCGGAGGGGCGAGGTGCGGGGCCGGGTCCCCGCCGGGCAGTCCCCGCGGCGCGGGCTGGGGGGTGTGGGGGGTGCGGCATTTCCCTCAGTGCGGCTCTTTCTCTCAGGGAACGTGTTTCTGCTGCCCTCAGACGCTGACGATACTACTTGAGTACCTCTCGGTTTATTTTTGTACAGATCACCGGGTGTGCTCCACACATAATGGTGAACCCAGAAATGAGTGAAAGGCGGAACGTCCCATTTAGCAGGCTTCTGCAATCTCTGCCGTGTAAAATGTAGGATACAATAATTTCACATCTTTAAGAGGCTACAAGAACGAGAACTTGAATGTTTCTCAAGTTCCACACAGAGTATTTCTGAAGAAAAATGGAGCATACACTTCAATAATTGAGAAAACGCCTCAATTTCCCAAATCAGAGCGGTTTGAGAAAACTAAAACGCAATAGGCTCGGCTGGCATTAATTTAATCTTCACGGATTTGCGCGGGGTAGCTGTGAATACAGTCTCGTTATTGCTCTTTTTTCCAGTGTCTCCCAGGATGAGCGCTGGGGACTCTCAGCCTTCCTGAGGTGCAGAACTGCACAAAGGCCTCTGCAATTCTGGATGCACAGCAGAGACCGAGCAGGTCCTGCCAGGTACCCTTCTATCTACTCCTTTGTATTGTGCCCGCTGAAATGGGCTCCTGAGGGGGGACTGAGGGGCACACACGTAAAGCGCATTTGTAAAAAATAGTTTATTGTTTCCTGATTTTGTTTTAACACATT
This sequence comes from Pampusana beccarii, assembly GCA_013399365.1. Classification (NCBI taxonomy): domain Eukaryota; kingdom Metazoa; phylum Chordata; class Aves; order Columbiformes; family Columbidae; genus Pampusana; species Pampusana beccarii. The sequence continues at coordinate 263,686 of VWYH01007450.1, read as the reverse complement.
TCAGTCGGTGAACAAGAGCTGTAGGATATGTAAAATTAACATAACCGTATCGTTTTCTTACAAATAAAGCTAAAAATGTAACAGGATGATTATTATAACTGTTTGCTTACCCAGAAAAACAATGGTTTGCTTCCATGGGACATTTTGGGCCACGACTCTTTTTCGAATCTCAGGATTATCTAATCAGAATTCCATAAAAGGTAAAAACAGAGAGATGTAGCATGTCTGGACTAAGGTGAAAATTATGTGTCAAGTCCAGAACAAAAAACTACTCCTTTCAATTTAGTTGAAATACAACCAGAAAATGCTGATTTTGTTGAAATTGGGAATTATTGTATGCCTTTACCTCTGAATTGTTCATAAATACACAGTACCCTTACCAAGGCGATTCTGGTAGGCACCCAAAAGATCCCAGCAGTACAGATTCACCATACGTTTGGTAAATACGCTAAAACTCATTGTGACTTGCAAGTCACCTGTGCACTTCATAAATCTTGACCATAAAAGTCTATTATTCCAGCAACTGAGATTAGTTTTGTATGGAGAGATCTGCATAATAAATTAGATTTCCATCTATTTAGGAACTTCTCTGTGATCCTCATGTTCAGTAGGTACTGAAGTTGTAGAGAGCTCAACAAGATAAATAAACCAGGCCACGTTAAGCATATTTATTTGCCAAACGTGAGGTGCATGCTGGACTTCATACACTTGCTGAATTACAGCATTCTGTCTAAATACTTCAAATATTTTTGAATGCACTCGTTACAGGTGGCATGTAAATATTCAGAAATTAGTCTGGGATTTGGGAAGCCTGAGGAGTAAACAGTCTAATGCAGGGAAATACTCAGACTCATTTGCTGATGCAATCCTTCCTTGTCCCTTGCACCCTCAACTTTCACATGAGTTCATTCAACCACTGCTGCAGCCAAAAAACATCGTTGGAAGGAGAGTTTTCTGCATGAGCCCCATGTTAACATCAGCTCACAGAGAAGTTCTGCAAATACCAGTCCGAGGTCAAGCAGCAGGATGTGGCTTTTAGGACAGCGTGGAAAGGTGTATAAAACCTCTTCCTTTTGACTGCAGCGAGCTCTTAAAATTATCTCAGGTAATCTCATTAAAAGGCACCCTTGGGTTGCAGCTCTGCTGCAGCCAACTTGTCTGAACACTGGAGCAAAGCTGTGGGAAGTACTTTTACCTATGATTTATCTTTTTCCATCTGAAACTGATAGAATAATCTCTATTGTGTGGAGATGTGACTGGAAAACTTGGCTGCCATCTCAGTACGCTTAAACGCAAAGTCACTCATTTAACAGGTAATGTCGCACTCAAGTCTTGTAGGAGATTCTTGCTAGTATTGATTTGTATACTTAATGTATGTTTTTAGTGATAATTCTAAGAATGAATAAACAGCTTTTTATCTTTCAGACACACACCATCCAAAGAATCCTCAAGCTATTTCCTGATACAGGCCTGTAGGTAGCAGTGCGACTGACTAATAGCTACAGTGTCTCACCTTAACATTCCTCATGAGTCACCTTTTGCAGTAAGAACATACTTTTTCCTCCACTCCCTTGACTCAAGCAACTAATTTGAGTACAGAAAGTCACCTTGTTTCAAAAAAGCTGTATTTTACTGCTTGAAAAGTTATTTTGGTTACCTGGGTTTGTCTTAAGACCTGCAGGTCTTATTTTTAATTGTTTTCATATAAGCACGGCCAATTAAAAATGGCCATACCTGCAGTTCTATTTTTAGATTAGTAAATGCCAGTACTCCAATGACAGCTCATTGAGAATGACACGAAGTCAAAGTTTTTGCTATACTTTTATTTACTTCACGTACTATGAACATATACATTACATGCTACAAAAAAATAAAAAAAGACTTTAACTGTCAAGAAAGTGGATAGTGTTATAATACAATGGCACATGTTCATATTTTTCTTCAAATTGGTTTGGTTAGAATCCTTCCCCAAAACCATTAACAAAAACGAAGTGTTTTAAGATGATTAGAAATATTTGCATTATTAACAAATACGATTAAAACAGATTAACAAGATTTAACCAGGTCAAATATTAGTAAAAAGGCTGGGGTTTACCAAAATGAAATATATATTAAAAAACCATAGCAGCCAGTTGTACTTTTTAGTGTGATATAATGTGTAAATGCACCAGAAGAACACAGTGTAATTGAGCATTCTGCTTTCACGGTGTATTTCTAGAAATGATTATTCTAGTTCTAACACCTGCCTATGCACAAGAGACCAAAACCACAGCCAAGTAGAGACAAAAGATTGTGACCGACATTCTTAGCAATGATTTTTTGCACGCATGGGGGAGAAGGGAGGGAACAAATAGAAGAGGATAAACAAAGGCCGCGAAAGGATTTAATCTACACGTTCATGAACATATGTTCTACCTATTTTCCTTTAAGAGCTTGATAAGTTGAAATGTCTATTTCGTCCAACTGCAAACATATTCACTTCTATCACCTATGAAACAAAATCACATTTTGGCTTAGAACTAAATAGTGGAAAACAGTTGCATTAATGTATTATTTGACTATGAAAAATTGCTTGACAAGAACTTAGGATTCTAGTGCAACAGCAGCTATTAAGACTCCTCTAGTTTCTTTTTTTTTCCCCTCTTTCAAAGTGTGCGATTATTTGCAATTTATACAGTCTGAAAAAAACCCACATTACAAAATTTGCAGGGTATTTGCTAGTTAATTCAATGGTATGTCTTTCATATTAAAAGGGCAAAATTTGCATAACAATTTCTTTCAGAAGAAAGTTCTTTTGGTATCTTAAAATAATTGCTGATTGGAAAAGTACAAACATATGGTCTTTCATTAATTGCAATTAGAAAAAATACTTCAGAACAAACTGTGTTATCTAAGAACACACAGTTCATTGTATTTCTTTTGCAATACCTGAAGAAAAATATAAGCATATATGGGCAACAGACAAACTCAGTATTAAGTCTGTTATTTAGAGTTCAGCTACTGAAAAAAAAAAAATCAGTCATAGTAAATATCCAGGTCAGAAGAAAAATCCAAAATAGCCTTAAAGAAACCAATGTGTTACAGAACCTAGAGTTAGCTTCTCAATTTTTTCTTCCTCAAAGTGGATTTTATACTAAACTATGAGAGATCTCACAATCACTGGCATATCACCCTAACGATAAGAGCAACCCAAGCTAGAAGAGCATGGCAATTCCTTTGTTACCGTCCTTCTGCCACCACTGTCACGTCGGTTTTCTAATCACCTTCAGTAGTGCTTAGGAGATTGGTGACGGAAAAGTACAATTAATGTTCACTGGCGTTAGTCTGCAGAATATGAGTGCCCATGACCTGAAAATTAGTCGAGACTTGCTGATGGATTAGTTTTGAAGTAAAACAACTAGTACTTAAATAGAACAGAAATATTATCGTTTCCAGCATGTTACAGAGTTCTGAGGTAAAGTGTTACCAGTATTGTGTTGTACAGGTTGGTGCCTTGCAGCAACAGCTTTTGCAGTGGGAACAAGCCCCCGCAGCATTTGCAACCGCTGAGCCATTCTGCTCACAGGGTTCCTATCAACCAAACCAATATTTTCCGTTTGATACTATTCAGAAAAAAACGGTTCTGTATGGATTACACTGTAGTCAAAGTTAAAACATTTGTTTGCTTAAGTTTGGTCACTAGAGTGCTGTGTTTGGAAAGCAATCCAGGGTACAGGCAAGGGATAGTTACTTCAGTGTTTCACTTCAGTTTACAAAACTTACTAAATCCATTCTGATTTGTGTTAGAGAAAACTAGATAATTAGAAAAAGAGACCAAAAAAAAAAAAAATCAAGCAGTGCATAATACCATCTATTCAATGCACTGATTTTCATTATAAGCTAGGAAGCCGTATTTACTCTATTATGCCTTTTGAGAATCAATCCAGAAGCACACAAGTATTTTCCATTAGTTTATTAAAAATAAAATCCTCATGAATTCACTATCAAATATTTTACAGATGGGAATTAAACCAGAAGAGTCCCCAGAGTAACTTTAAAGTAATATTTGGTTTGTCAGTTCGACCTGTTTGACACTGATTTGTACTGTAAGAGTATTGTACAATAGGAGTATTGAAGAATTCTAGAAAAATTAAACTGGCCCTACATAATTTAGTTCTATTGGAAAGCAGCGTCAATATTTTAGTATATTTAGTGAATCAAACACTGCTTTAAAGCTATGCGTTAAAGTGCTATGCACGTATTTTTCAGCACTGATATGGATGTTTAGACTTCCATAAGCCTTATATTTGTGGGTAAAAAAGATACTGGTGAGTTAAAAGAAATTTTAATTTAAAATCAGCTGCTATGTTTGAAGCATCAACAGTACTGAAGAAATCAATCTAGTGTCCACAAACTTCTAGAATTCCGAAGCTGATTTGATCTGTCATTTACCATTAAAACGGTAAGCATCTGTATATCATAAGGCTGTCCCCAACGGGCTCTACATAAACCTGTACTGTGCATAGTTAACTGACCATACAAAGTACTATGTAGCCTTGCTAGGACAGAGAATTCAGGATGTAAAAAAAAAAAATACGGAGAAAGCTCCAGGATAAATTTGTGACATTTCTATGTATTGAATTGTCTAAGGTTGATGTTCATTGCCTGAGGAAGAAGCAACATAAGCAATACGGCCGGAGAGAGCTCTAAATGTTATTATAACACCTATGTTACTGCTTTCTCCAACTGCTGCTGCTGGCAAGGCCCAGTCTGCCGTGCACATGGACATAAGCAGGCATTACAACCTATAATCATGTACTAGTTCTGCCACTTGACACACAAGTTATCTACTGTCGTACCCTGAATTACATGACCCTTGAATTAAGGAATGGTGGTGTTCAGTCCCAGGGGTTCGCAGGTTATCAGAATGCTTAGACAAGCAATACCGCTTTCAAAATCTGTTGGAACATAGTCTTGATGGCATCTGCAATAAAAACAAGTTGAGATTGTTCCCATCTGTAAGCGCAACTGTTGAGCCACACTCAGCTGAAGTCCTCATCAGGATTCTGTTGATCCAGGAGGCGGACATGTGTGAATGGAAAGTGACCGCGTCTGCCATTACATTCTCCTTCCCACTGACCACTCACGTTAATCTTTGTGACCTTCACCAGCTCACCGACCTGCAGGATAAGAAATAAGGAATCGTTACAATTCATAAAAACACATCGGATGAGCTCTTGCCCCTCCCCTCTGGTTTCACATCACCCAAGTGTACCAGATACACTTCTATAAAAAGTAGTTTCAGTCTTGACCATTTTTGACACACCAGCCTACCACTCAACGTTATTCACGCATGAAGAAAGCAGAGAGAGAAAGAAGCAAACCTACATTAGGTGAGAATTACCGCGTACCTACACCAGGTGAGAAGTGCCTAAATTGAAGCCTGCAATCCAACGCGGATCTTTCAGAGCTCTCCTGGGACTTGACATCAGCTGCTGTCCCAAGAAACGCATCTCCCTGAACTGACAGAGCCTTGTACTGCATCAACAGCTCGTTAGCTGAGGCAAGGCTTGCAAGATAAATGGCCCTTTAATTTTGAAATTCCACTAAGTGCTTTTCAGGTAGTATTGAAAAAGTTCTGCATAAGTAGGAGATATATATATATATGCACATATATATATCCACAGATATAAAACACTGGGAGAATATGCGGGGGAATAAGTAGTGCTGTAAGACTACTCTCTTCTTACTCCGAGCATCCACTTCCACAACCAGCTACTACCAGAGGCAAGGCCAGATGATCTTTCAGTCTTTTCCACCATGGATTTCTCACATAAATAAATTCCATGGGTTTAGTAAAGGCAACTGATGCCCTCTCCCTCTGATACCTGAATCGTTCAGCTAGAAAAATAAAAGAATGGTTACTATGGACGGATGAAACAATATGCTCTAGTTTAAAAGTATCCAGTTCTAACGTACTACACTAAATAAAAGCCCAGTAATATCTCATATTCCAATCTCCAACCTAATATTCACATAACCAATTCTAAAGGTATTGTCTCCCAGTGACAAAGGTGGAAAGCTACACAGCAGTCACTTTCCCAAGGCTGTGTAGTCATGTAGTTCAAAAGGTGGGGCCACAAGTCTAGGCCTAATCAGTCTCCAACTCTATTGAATCTTGAAAGATACTTAATAAAGTAGCACTTATATCAGCCTGAGAAAGCACAATTTACATTGTAAAGGCAGTCACTGGAGAGCTAATAAACGCAACATTGAAAAGCTGTCTACCCATTTCTACCCCCCTATGTAGAATTTTACCCATCTTATTTATAAGTAACATACAACAGTTTTCAGAATTCTTCCTGGGTCACAGATGGAGAATGCTTTTGGAATAGATATACTCCGTGTTCTTTCACTAATACTGTAAATAAACTCTCAAGGCATGGCCACAAGCCTTACTGCATTTCATCCAGAAATTCACTGAACATACAGTTACCAGTTTACACAGATGCTCATCACTGTCATCCAAAACCGAATCTCATTATTCTCACTTTCCAGGCAGTGAATGAAGAACCAGGAAAACAATTTAAGGTGTTAGCAATCCCCATTAACTTCATAGGTTTTAATCACTTGCAATCTTTTGCCAGAACAGCTTTTAACAGTTCATAAATTCAAACCACTACATGGACATTTAATTAAGCTTCCCATACCTCTGATGATTATTTATTTTTTAATGAGAGGCACGCTTGGGACTCTTGCTGCAGCTTTATTTTTTTCCTTTTGTACTCATTAGTACAGATATTTTAACAAATCATATTTTAAAGAAAACCCTCTTATGTACTTGCTCGAGGAAAAAAAGAAGGCTTCCTCGACTACTGAGCACTAGTTGCAGCTCTTTATGAATTAAGTCATGCAATACGTAGAATTTTGCTACTGCTAATAATCACTGGGGGGCTGTACCAATAAAAATACGCTGATGACTAAAACAATGATCAGCTATAATTTAACAAGGATAAGATTAAATGTGACAATACTAGAAGAAGAAAAATCTTATTTCCTACTCACAATCACGATGAGAACACTATCCTAGACAACTTTAAATTGCTTCAGACTTGGATATAATCCCTGTACCAGCCCTCAACAGAAACGTATATAACCTCCAACACATAAAGAAAAAGCACAAGTTGCACTTAGCTCACTATCTGTAAAATATTTTTCTCAGACTGTTGGCCTCTGCACTCTCCATGAATATCACACACTATGTTTATAGAGAGTTTATCTTGGATACCTTATGACAAACTCACCTGCAAAAGGTGGGTTCGACAGTGCAAGGATAGTGCGTTAGCACGTGGGAAGCCTGTGACGCCCCCTCACTGCCATCCCATAGCTGTTTATTTGCTTTCCAGGGGTGTTTCAGGGTCATTGCAGCAAAGGGACACCCATATATAAATTCTCCTTACTATAAGAAGCTACAGCCAAAATTTGCATTTCAATAATTGTTAGAAGAGGAAAGACCTCTGAGGTTAAATATTCCTTTTTAACCATTACGGTAATTTCACTTAGCAACCAGTCCCTCTGATACAATCTCTCATTCACGTTTCATTTATATATATCTTTACACCTACCAAAGCAGGACTGACTTTAAGTAAACATGCGTCGTTTCACAAATGTTACCTTAATAAAATGGCTCCATTAGTTCCTAATAACTTAATAGATCTTCCTAGATCTGCTTTGAAATTCTGCATGTTAATCTATAATTCAAGTACTGTCCTGAAGACACCAGAGGAACTTAAAAAAAACCACCTCATTATTACAAGTGCTGGAATTGTAAAACATTTAGACTAGAAGCGGACTCTGAATTCTCCCTTTAACACTGACTTATGGTGTCATTAGTGGTGTTGTTCACCATCCCACGAAGCACAGCACCTCAAGACCAACACTGTACCCTGCTACAAAGCCACATTTGTCTCAGTCTTCATCAGAAGTTTTAAAACTAAATACATCCCACACGCTTCAAAGCAAAACTGAAGATTCATGTGAAGGCTTCTGTATGCTGTGGTTTTATTCCAAGTACTCCTCTTTGGTAAGGTCAAGATGGCAGAGTTCTGCTACTGTTGCAAAGAAAAAACATAAATCGATGGATCTCAGAGTCATTCGCCACATAAATCTTCCCTTTTTCTCCTCTCTGTTCTCTCAACTAATACAGACTGACAACTCCTCAAATAGGTCCAGTTACAAGCAAAATAAAATTTAGCTTCTGCTGCTGAATATTCTTCCTGTAATACAGCACAGCCTTTATTAGAACATCATTCGCTCTGATCCGCCTTCCTTGAGCCCTTCAAAACCATGTCAGTTTAAAAATAACAGAACAGACACTCTGTTTGCAATTTGGGCCAAAAATGTTTGATGTTCAGAATCTATTTTCCTAAGAGACACAGTGGGATCCACCCCCACGCATGAGTATTGCCAGATTTAAGGATAAGAGTTTTCATTTGGAAAGAATCCCACTTTCTATATTTAGTTATTGAGAGGTCTGGGCAAAAATGGACTGATAAGATTTGCGTAATTTCTGCTAAGTTATCTAAGGAAGAGATCTCTAAATACACAGAGAACACCACCACAAAGTGAAAGGGAATGTGAAAAAAGGAGACAAGAAACAGTGCTTTGATAGACAGGATGAAGAAAAACCTGGAGAAAATGAAGGGCATACTGCTATTTTTTCCAGTACAGACATTGAAAGCAACTCAGTAACATTGTGATTTGAAATAATAAAAGCTTCAAAGAAGCTAGGAAGACCTACTAGAAACAGCGATAAATTGGCTTAAATTTTAAAACTAAAATTTCCTAATCTTATACACAGAATAAAGAACCTCCACTATTATTGCATTTCTTAAATGCAGAGCTGTATCAACACAGGAATACATCACCCTAACCAAGAGGTTCAACACGTCAACTACTAAGTATTTGCAGGGTCTACAAAGGCCATTGTTCTAATATAAAGGTAAAAAGACCCTATAAATCGTCCTTACATCCTCACACAGATGGGCAGAGCCTACACGCTTCTCAATTTTCCCCTCCCACAACTTCCAGCTATCCAGTCTATATCAAGAGTCAGTAGAAGACACTCGTGGTGCAAACTAGCTCAGAACAGAGAGAGACTCTCCATGAAACTACACTTTCTCAAGCACAGTTGACAAATCATGTGAGTTTTAGTGAGGAGGACTGAACTAACAGATCAGCCACGGCATTCACAAGCTGTTCTTTAGCACATAAAGGATTTTGCTTTCACTCAACCTTGCTTATGACGGCCTAGATTTTCAGTGTTTCCTCTAATCCATTCCATGCTACCAAACTGTGAGTTGGGAAGCATTGTGGGGTTCTCTTTTAAGTGAAATAAAAGGTGAAGTTAATCTTAAGAGAACTCTGTTAGCACACTAATAAATAAAAGCTTAAAAACAAAATCCAGAAGGAAAACCAAAAGGTTTTGATAAGTGTGCCACAACATAATCTCCAATGGCTCAAAGAAAATCTAACATCTGGTAACTGAAACAGTCCACAAAGACTTCCAGGAATATTTCCAAGCTCCAGGATGCGTCTGGGTGGAGAGAGTGAGAAAAACAGGGAAAGAGACAGCATTTTAGGCTGTATTAAAATCTAAAGGTTAAAATCTTTGCATGTTTCCCCAGAATTAGTGAGTTGACGTAAATTTCTATAGTGCTTCTCAACCTAAAAATTCACATCCTGTATCCTGGCTCTCTTTTGATTCAGAAATGTAACAGAACATACAGTAACTCAGACTATATTTACATTGCTTCACTAGACAAATTTTTACCGGCAGTGGGGAATAATTTCACATCCCCAGGATGTACATCAGTTATCCCATGTGTAGGATGTGCTGCATTTGCCAACTCTGTACTAAAGACACATCCCTATAGTTGCCACATCACTGAAATACTGAAGTGCCCTTTGTGCTATGCAAGATTAAACAAAGTATTTGAGAGTGAAGAGGAGATGCTCTGACTCAGCACAGAAACTGTTTTTTCCCAAGTACTTAAAATGTAATATAAACAGGAAGTCAATTAGGTATCAGGAAATTCCAGAGCCTTTAGCTCAAAGAAATCCCAGATTAAAGGATACAATTTACATATCATCCTAAGGCAAAGGTCTGCCACTGAAAATACCTTCATCTCAATTTCCTCAAATGTAACTTGGGGGGTAACTTTCTGATGTGTAGATAGAGCACTCTGATCTCCTTTTTAAGAGGGCAAAAAAAAAAAATGTAAAAAGGCATGTACAAGTACTTGATCATATCAGTAAGTGAATCAAACTTAGGGAAACTCACTGCTTTACTACAGATCGTACTCCATCAATCACTGCTTTACACGAGACCTCTCTAATGAATTGTAATGTATATTCCTGCTTTACAAACTGAAAACCAGAGTAATGTGCTTGAGATCAAGATGTTACAATAAAACCCTACGTGTGAGCATCATCTCAGTCTGTGTAATTTTAAAGTGACTATCAATGTTTCCACTGATTGCTTTTAAACTGCTGACAGATTGAGAAAACAAAACAAAAAACACAACACACAACCCAGCACACCTTTTAAAGATCAGGGTGAGGCACGCCACACTGAGCACAGGTTCAGACACACAACTTATGAACGGTTCCCGCTCCCTCCCCCCTAAAATAAAGACTTCAGAAGTGAAAACATGGATGGGGAAACAATTATGTTAGTGATGTTTAACAAAAGACATCATATTGGTTCAGTAACCTAAACATGCTATAATAAAAGTCTAGTCTACAAGTGACTTTAGTCACTTATTAATTAAAAAAAAAGCCTTTTTCCATAACTTAATAACTTTTACCATAACATAATCATGATGTAAAAACAGTATTACAATGCTTTTCCCTTTCTTATTCCTACAAAACTATCATGTGATTGAAAGGGAAATCCCTTGAACAGATCTCTTCTTTCTCAATTTTGCCCATTATGTACCTCCAAAGCCAAGGCTGTCTTGTCGTAGGCATTAGGGACTCGCTTCTGGATAACCCGGGCATAAATAGGGCCATTCTGAAGGTTAGGGAGCGGAGTGTTGATGCTGGGCTGGGCATAGGGCCCTGGCTCCGGCCCACCCAGGGGCTGTGGGTGGGAACTATCCTGGTTACCTCCAATGAGAGTAGATGCTGAAGCAGAGGAAGGTCTATACTTCTCGACGTAAGGAACAGGTATCATTCCCCTCTTCCCTTTGCTGTCTTCTGCATTCCACCATTGCTCTTCAGGTTTATCCCGGATTCTCAGTACGTCTCCTTTCTTAAATGGAAGATCTTCTTCATCGTTTCCATTAAAGTCAAAGAGAGCTCGCACATATTCATCTTCCTCCGGCCTGAGGATAAGGCTGCTATTCTGCCTGGATCGGGAAACTGGTTCTATCAAGGTTGTAGTGTCCAAATAGTGTATTTTGTAGAATTCCAGTAAAGATGGCAAAGAATCAAACTCTTGGTCACCTATTCGAAATCTGGTGGGATTCAACCCTGAAAGAAGAAGGCAATATGTCAAAGAGAGCATACAACAGTTACAACTGAAAACTAAACATTTGAAAGGATTAATACATTTACAGATAAGTAACTTGATATTGAACTTGATCATCTTTAGATCAATGCTCATCATATTCAGCTCTTTCGTGTATTTCTAATCAAAGGCAGCACTATTGTGATTGTATGGATAGAGTTTTATTTTAAAAGATTTTGTCAAGGAAAAAAGAAATTGTTTGGCATTGTCAGACTTCCTGAATTAGGCTAAAAATACCTTGTTTCCTTGAATGTTATACAGACCCAACAGATAAAGATGTTCAGTACATCTGAATTTCTCAGCAGCCTACGCAATTTTCAGTATCAGACAACTGCTTTTTTTCCTGTTTTATAGTCTAATCTAGAAAGCAAATTAAATTTTGTTACAATTTCCAGGCAGAGGTTTTGGGTTCTTTTTTTTAAAGCCTCTCTTTTGCAGTTCAAAGTTATTTCAAAAGGACAACACCACAATAATGGTTATTTACCTGTTATAAAGTATCTTGGGCTAAAGGCATGGACACTATAGGAAACCACTTAGCACAGCAACAAACAACTTACGTGAATAAGCAAATGAAGTTATTTTTCATTTTGATAAAAGGTAGCATTAGAGAAAATTATGTATATTTTACGCAATGCAAAGCAACACCACCAGTTTTCACAACGGACGTAATTCAGTGTTCAATCTCAAGTCGTCTTGTTTCTTTGCCTTCTTTGTCAGATAGAGCCTGAACTATGAATCTGGACCTCAAATACATTAAAATACAGATGATGTTCATCAGAAGTATCAAAGAGCAGGTATCCATTTCAGTTTTCAATCTGTGTGCTGCACTTTTTTTCCATTTTATGTTCTTCGGGCTCAGCTGGGGAAAACCATATGCACGATGTTCTATTTCCACCATACACTGTGTAATCAGCTATGGGAAGAATTGTGGAAGGCTGGGGGAGGGTAGTGGAGAGGAAAAGATTTATGCTTTAATGAGTAACTCTTTTAGCAAGAAAGAGATGCTTACTTTGCAAGTCTGTGTCTCTGCAGGGAATATCTAACAGTTCCGAGACTTAGCTCTCGAGTACAAAGCTAGAAGAATTCCTCAAGCTGTCACTGATCCAAACCCCCCTTCAAAGTAGCACTGTCAGCATAGAAAGCCAACATTACAAGAAGTTCTTTCAAGACAGCAAAAAAGGGGTTCTAATGGAGAAAAGGGCAGATTCAATAAGATCAACATAGACAAACACCCGATAAATAAGTTTTGAAGTATCCTGAAGGAGCATAAACATCAGCGAAGCTGGTTACAGGAAATTCAAAGAAGCAGAACTAAGTCATTGGAAAATGCACATTTGCATGCATTAACAACCCTGAAAAGACTTTCAAAAGAAATCAGCACAAATGCAATGAGCCAAACCCCAAAAAACAATATCCTCAAAAAATTACAAACAAACCCACAAAACACAAAGTAGCATCACCAAGAGATAAGGAAGCTAGTATAAATAGCAGTAAGAAATAGGAACCCAGAACGGAAAGAGAAGATTCCACCTTATTCGCCCAAAGCATAATGCTGAAAAGATGCAAAACCCTCTCAGCCTTTGGTGATGAGATGTACCTTCCAGCTCCAGACTTAGCAACAACTCTGGAATTTAATCTCAGTGGCAGTTTCCGAGCTCTGTGGTCTCACAGGAGACGACCTGTGGCTGGACAGGCAGCACCTCTACAGCGCTTCAAAACAGCTTAAGTCTGCTACAGAATTTGATCTGGGAATTCTGCACTTCCACTAGCACCACAAGTGGGAAACCATGCTTTGTGTAAGTGCTATAGACATCAAGTTTCAAAAAATCCCAGTGACAGAAACATGAGCGTATATCTGCTGCTAGTTTAGATGTGAACCTTTAAGGATCAAGGCTTATGTAGACACTTATGTCAAAAGAAAAAGTCATAGAAACTTTTAGGGGATGAGGGCAGCAAAGATCTTTGAAGTCAATATGGAGAAGACTGAATCTCAGATAAGTTCACTGACACGGAACTTATTTCACACGACACCAGAGTCTGAAACACTAATTTACCTTCGTAAAACCTGCTATAAACTGACTCAGTCAGGAGGATGAGATATCTGTCTCCAGCAAAGTAAATATACATAGAAAAATCTCAAACTCATAGGAAATGAGCAGGGTTTTTTGCGTTTTTTGTTTTGTTTTTAATTATTTTTCTTTCTAACAAGTTCACCCTCTTGAATTAATACATAGTAGCCTGAAAGAGCTGCCAAATGTACCTGAATAAAAACAAAGTCAGACTCTAGGAGGAAAGTCCACTGCAACCTTATGTACGGAGAAGGAACTGAAATCAGTGTACTGTATCATGGAAAATCACATTCTAAAAGACATTCTGGAGAACCAAAGAAGAGTGAGAGAACACAGACCCTCCAAATACATTGTAGGATCAAAAATATGAATGCAATCCTTGACCGGACAAATAGATAAGCATCAGAATGGAGAACATAAAGAGAACACTCCCATGTGGTAACAGGCACTCCTGACGCTTTTGTTTTAAAAGAAAACAGAAAGTAGTTACAAAAATGAAAGGCATGGGAAAGCTCTTTGCAACAAGAAATGTACAAGCTGAATCCAAATTAATTACCAAAGAACATAAAGGAGGTGACCTGGTTACTGGAGAATTTACATAGATTACTTGTAAATTCAGCTAAAATAGGCAAAAAAAAGGACTAAACAGTAGAAAGTTGCAGGCTGGAAATAAAATACAACTACACCTTACCAAGCAGACAGTAAACTCTCCATCAGGTTAAGTCGTTTGTGTATACCCTTGTTCAGCTAAAAGGCAATGAGCCGAATGCTCGCTCACTTAGCAAAGAAATAATTCTATTCACTGTGGGCTTCGAAGTTTTGTCGCTCCCTGGTATAATGAAATCCAAAGATTAACAGATTTCAGGCTCAGAGGAATTCCTCAGCTTCTTGTTTGAAATGCAACACTTCTCATACCTGTAGGCCAATGGAAAAATTAAGGCAAGATCTACCACAAGAACAAGTTGCAGCAACAAGGCAAGTGGTTGTTGGAGAAGTACAGTTGTTTTCCTTCACGATTCTGGAACAGCTTTCTTGAAGGCACAAGTCTGAGCAGCACATTGTTCTTATCTTCTGAGGGCTCTCAGGAAGAGAAGGCGTGTAAAGGTAAGCCTGGCTACTAGAGGAACCTTAGTCACTTCCTATTAAAGCTGCAGAACCAGAGCTCTAGAAATTCTCCTCCCTTGTCCCCAGCTCCGCACTGTCACAGGAGAAATAGCTGCTCAGCTCACACCTCTACCAGCAGCACCGCTCCGCTCTGTAAGGCGACTCCTTTGAATGAGAAGCACAAAGGGCTGACTATCATCTTTCTTACTTATTCCATCCTAGCTCCATCTGTGCTGGGACTTAACCCGATTCCATGCACTTTAGGGTGTCAGGACAGCTAGTGAAACCTCTGCTCTCGGGAAGGTGAGGAAAGAGTTAAAATCCAAAGTGGCCCAGAATTAAAGAACATTTCAAATCTAGACCATCTCAGTTCCCTGTTTACGCTGCACCTTCCCTCCTGAAAAAACACTTTCACACCGTGTTGCCTTCATGTCAGCCTGGAAAAGATTGCTTATGTATGTTTTAAATATTGTACAGATACTGGTAGAGGTATAAAACACCTAATATTCTACTTTTTCAGAGTGGCAGTTCGCCCTTTATTCCAAAGCACCAGTGAGCTTTCCTTTTCAGGGCAGGGAAGACCTCACAGAAATACAGGTTTTCATTTTCGTTTCTAGATCTAGTAGGTAAGATGCCTCCTTCTTCCCATCCCCAAATTACAAAGCATGTTCTAGGCAAGAAAAGCTGTTCTTGTCATGCAGGGTACTGAGACACAAGGCTCTCATTTCAGAGGAAGACAGCACAGGGATGTCAGCCAGCTTCCTCCTGCAGCGTATGGGAGCTCTGCTATGAAAGCATCACATTCCAGCCCATGTGCTTCCCCCACCGGGACACCTTTATTCCTTGTTCTTAAATACCTCCTTACTCAAGCCTGAGCAAAAAGACAAAAAAAAGAAATCCGTACCCATGAACTCTATAAAACCAGTAAAACCCCATTCACTGGTTCCTTAGAAGAGCTCTAAGCACACCAAGAAAATGTTCCTACAGAAGTTACATATTGTCATTTCTGCAGATAATCAGAGGATAAGAGAAAAGTAGATGTCTAATTCATACGCTTTCCAAGCTTCCAATAGTTTGCATTTTAAGACCTTAATATAAAAAAAACCCCACACCCCAAAAATACCTTCAAGTGTCAGAGTTAAACCACACTGCTCACACATATCTAAAGCTATTTCATATAGAGCCGAGAATGGATACCATTATGTGAAGATTACATGATTCCAGGAAGTACAGTCAGAATTTTTAAGATCACAATAGATGCGATTTAGAAGCGCAAGTTCAGCAGCATGTTGTTAAAATGCGTACCTACTGAAAACACCACCTTCCACACTGTATCTATTACACTTTCCTACGTTAGAGAGACAAATTTTACAACTCTTAAAGTTGCTGGCTTTATTATGCTGTACTTTCAACAGAAAGCATATCTTTCTTTAGCTATTTTAGGCATTTTGTTTTAGTGCATATCATACATTTTTACTCTAGGCTCATATGTCAAATTGCAAATATATGATGTATTTAAGTATCTCCTCTATTGTCCATTACCATGCTAATTCCTGTATGGAGTACTTTGTCTTGCTTGGGATTTCTTTAGCCTGTGACTGTGATATTTCATCACAAACGATAACCTAATTCCAATTCAGTTGTTAATCTCCAGCTCCACTGGAAACAGAGTGTTTTTCTTTCCCATAATTCAGTGATTTATCCTATTTTGTTTTAGCAGCCTTAAAACATTTCAGGAAGACATAGGTATTTTGAGTTCTGCTAAATTATTTTTTCCTTATCCTGAAAAATGACCTGCAAGAATTTACAAACTGCACCACATCAGGCAAAAGGTGAATGTAACTAGAAGTTAGCACGGTTTATATTTTAGAAATGGGAGAAAGTATCACATTTTTGTGACACTGTGGCTTTTTATAACAGGGAAGCCAAAGCTCCTCATCCATTCTGCATCTGTAGTGTTAGAGCAGTCGTGAACTGCACACATACTGAGACCAACAAAAATCAACCTCAGAACCTGATCTGGCATATTTAAATTTCCCAGTGAGAAGTGTGCATTTGCCAAACAATTGCTAAAAAACCCCTATACCATACAATCAACTCAGTAAAGTTGTTCTTCCTAATGTTTTAGCTCGACCACAATAAATAAGCATGACAATTTGCAAACATTTACCTCATTTTACTGCATTAGCTTCCCTAGCCGAATGTGAAACCTTCTACCAATGTTTCCATCTCCCTCCCATTGCAGAACATCCCCCCACTGTTTTCTGAAAGAAAAACTTAATTACACTTCAAGTATAATTTAATACACACACCCCCGTGCCTTCTTTCATTGGTTTGAGTGTGAAAAGAGAGCAATATCAGCACAGAGGCATGATTTATTTAAAACTACTAAAACCTCAGCATAGGAGTATCTGTGGTGCAGGAGCGATGTGTCACCTTCCCTCATAACATCCAGGAGAAAAAAGAAATAAAAAAAGAGAGCAGCCAAAACATAATTATACTTTTTAACATATATTAAGCCTAATGTGCCAACAGCCTACACAGCTACAACAGGAGCTACTCTTCTAAAACAGATAAACATTTAAAATAGAAGAGAATTACCTGAGGGGCATCTAATGGTTTTTAAAAAGAACACCAAAACTCCAGAACATTTTAACACTCATAACACAAGCCAGCCCATAGAATGCCACAAACATTACTGAGCTTAAGAATGTAACACAATAAGAAAAGTTAGAATGGTTGCGTACTAAAGCGATACCACACGAACAGGAAAAAACACTGTTTTTCCAGAGATTCCAGAAAACAACTGCCCAGAAGGCACACATACTCCAGTGTTTTTCATCACTACTGTCTTTAAAATCCAAATAGGCTGGATTCCACAACAAACGGTCTGCGTAACTTATTCTGCTCTATGCAACACCAGCCACGCATTTCAATAATTCCCGCATCAAGCGTCCGCAAACCTACGGCAATAAACCTCTGTCTTCACAGACATGAAACAACGGGGATTCCACCACATCTTGTGGTAAACCATTTTACTACCCACAGCAGTAATGACTTCCACTTCCAGCTGAATTCAGCCACCTTTAGCTTCTACCTTGTGGAGCTTTTTGTGACTTGAACACACTCTGCAGCTGAAGTAGGTTCCTGGGACAAACACGTGACTTCAGGCTTTCCCAAATTTGCCAATTTGAAATGTTCCCCTGAGCAGGGGAAATTACTGTGTAACAGTGCAAACCTACTGGCAACAGGTTTGTTTTTTCTTAGATTATCTCCTTCTCAGCCAACTGCAGCCTGTGCAGAGACTGAAAAACCTTTTCTATAACAAGTATTGTTGCATCTTCCCAACACAGGTCCCTTATTCCAACCACAGATTTACATCAGAAAGTGACTGTCTTGTAGTAATTAATACACTGTTTACTTTCCACCAAATAAGTTCACCAAAGCTCTTATTACGTAGGTTTACTGTGCTTTAAAATTATGTAGCGGTTCCTTTCTGAGATGCTGAGCAATACGCTCGCAGCATTTTGTGTGCGTTAATATTCAAACCTGAGTAGTTCTGCTACCAGTTTCAGTAATGCCCCCGCAGGGACATTGCTGCCTTTGTGTCACACGTTCTTACACGTTTCAGGACACAGCGTCGCTGGCGGCTCTTGTTCATCTAGTTACACTTGTACCTGCAAAAGTGCTGCTTCTCATGGTACAGTTTTCTCTCTGACACAATCAGGATCTTCTGCTCTATAAGCCTTAAAAACATTGTTATCATATCAGACATTAGGTTGTTGAGGAACAGTACCAAACCTTTCCTCTCGACACAAAGTGGAAAAAAATTGAACTTAGTATCTATTGATTTAAAGGAATAATTGACTTTACATCCTCAAAGAGTTCTCACTACTGCACACATAATACTTTGATCCGTGACTCAAAATTTAGCCTCAGTCTGCCTTCTAATACAAAGTCGTCTTGTCAGAATTTAGACTTTTCGATGACACTTCCACAGAACCACCCCAAGCTCCGACGACACGCAAAATTATTAACTATAGTTAACTGCTTTATGAACACAAAAGCCCTTGTGAGCGCTGCGGCCGCGGGATCTTTCCGGTATGATTAACTAGACCGGGTCTTTGGAAGGCAGGTGCGGACAGACGGCTCAGCTCACCCAGGAGCTGCAAAACGCGACTTAATTCCAGTACAAAGAGCTTCAGGCCTGGAAACCCCGCCCGGGAGGGGAGCGGAGCGGAGCCGCCCGTGGGGAGGCGCGGGCCGGAGCCCGGCTGCCCCCGCTGCCCCCCCAGCCCTGGGGGTCACTCACCCGGGGCCCCAGGGCCCTCGCCGCCGGCCCGTCGGCCTCCCGCCGGCCCCAGGCTGTTGACGATGTAGTGCGAGACGCGGGAGCTCTCGGACACCGAGAGCACGAAGTCGCCGGGGATGGTGCCCGAATCGCGCACCAGGAAGGTCCCGTGGCGCTGCCCCTGCAGCAACGACACCGCCTCGGCCCGGCTCAGCCGCCCCCAGTACCAGCTCGACCGGTCCTCGGAGTCGAACTGCCCGGCCATGGGGGCCGCCCGCCCGCAGGCCGCACTCGCTGCGCCCCCTCCACCGCGGTGCCCCCGCTCCGCGCCCAGCCCCGCCACCCAAAATGGCGGCCCCTGCCCTGACCTCACCTACCGGATGTGACCGCACGAGGGAGACGTAGGGAAAGGCGTGGCGTCATCTCCGCGCGCGGGGCTGCGCAGGGGCGGTGGGCGGTGCTGCGCGCATGCGCAGTAGGTGTCGGCGAGGACTGTCCGCCACCGGGTGGGCTGCTCCGGGTACCGGAGCGCAGCAGCGACCGCCTCCAGGGCCGGTCTCTCCTCACGCCTTCTCGTTGTTCTCCTGGCGGCCTCTCTCTCCCGGCCCGGTGGAAAGCAGGGCTGAGAGCTCTGGTGTAGCCCGGCCTCTGCCCCAGGGTGGGCCAGGACTTCTCTGGTTGGTACATCCTCTGAAGGGTAACCCCGAGCGTTCCGGTTCCCTCATGGCTTCCCGGCTGTGGTAGCATGTGAGGTCAGGTTTGTCTCCTCATTAAGGTGCAGCTTACTGTGTTTTTTCCTCCAGAGCTTCACCAGCGCTTTTCCTGCTCTCCCCTGCCAGCTGCACATTCCCACCCCAACAGCACAGCTGTTTCCATGGGACCACAGGCTGAATTGGGCCAACGAGCTGTTCTGGGTTAAATACAGCCCTGCAAAAGTTTATTTTTATGTGGGGCACTTCACTGAATGTGTTACCACAGGGGCCTGCAAAAAGGCAGGAGTTTAATTTTGCTGGTGCCACAGCGGAATGTGTGTGCACATGTGCAAATGAAAGAGTGATGTCTATAAGAACAGAGCACTGTTTACCACTTTCAGATTGTTCTCCAACTTCTCTTAAATTCCAAAGAAGTGTCTATAGAGCCTGGATAAATGTATTTTGAATTCTTCCAGCTCTGAGCTTTTTCCAGAAAGGAATGTGCTTTTTCAACTGTGTGGTCTCCATGTGGCAGCACTTGCATAAACACAATGTTAGAGCACAGCTGTCCTTAACCGTGTGGCTGCTGTGTCCTCCCTGGCTGAACAAGTGTCTCCACTTTCCTCTGGAGCCCTTTGGAGCCCTGTAACTGTCTCATGGCTGGGACTCTGGCATTGTGTCAGGTAACTAGGGGTGTATTAACCGCCACAATATCCCTGTGAGAAAATATTCTGTCTTACAGGTGGGAGCCTGTGGTTAAGAAAACATCAGGTGCTTGATTTGAGCTTATCCGATGGTTTCACAAAGTAACATCCTTCTTCTGGTGATCCTGTCCTCTCTGCAGATGGACTGTAGGAAGGAGCCAGTCTTAATTTATTTGGAAGCTCGAGTCCCAGTTTCCCTGGTGACATGTGGCATTCACTAGCCAGGTGCAGGAAGAGTATGCTTCCACGCTTGGGTTTTTCACAGATTTGAAAAGCTGCAGATCTTTGTTGAGAGTCAAGGACACTAGGAGAGGTAAATCACAGCAGCAAGAAAAGGTGTCAGTTCTGGTCAGTCCTTCACAGACTTCAAACAAACCAACCACGACTTTCTTACAGTGGCAAAATTCACCAGTTTTCTGTTTCCTGCCAGACCACTGTAGAAAATAATAATAAAAAAAAAAGTCTCCTTTTGACTGAGGGCCCACAAATGCTTTTTTTTTGTCTCTCTTCCCAGTCCCACCTCCCCCTGTTTTCAGCTGAACCACAAAACTGGAGTTTTCCTCAGCTTTGGTTTTCCTCTGCTGGAAGCAGTTGGGAATCTTGCTGCAAGAGTTCCCTCTGGTGGTCAGGAATTGGGAAATAACTAACACTTCTCTACCTTAAGATGCTCCTTTTGCCACTTTTATGCTGGAATGTTTTCTTATTCACTCACTCTCTGGCCTTCCTTATTTGTAACAGCCTTTCTTACTTCAGGTTTCTCCAGAAAATGACTGGTAACCTTTTTCAAATTCCTTTTTCCTCCAGTATTTAACCTCTGCACTCCTCAGTTTTCTACCCTTAACACATCCTTTCCGCACAAAGGCCACAATAAAGGTGGAGCCCAAACCTGCTTCCTACGCTGGTCTCGCAGAGAGAGGGATTGCAGCCTGAGACAAATGTGAAATTAAAACAAAACTCTTGGCCACAGTCTCAGAAGAATAAAACTAAATCAGTTTGTAATTCTGAAGAATTCACTGTTAATAATGAGATTCTGAAAGAAGTAAAATTTTGATGGAATATTACATTCCTACCTGGCAGGAAAAGCCCCACCAGCATCCAGTCCCAGTTTACCTCGCCTAATTTTATTGTCCCTACCAGCCCAGGGATGATTTTTTTTTCCCCTAAGGAGCTCTAAAACTTCAGCAACTGATCTAAAGCCACAGTTAATCGGTAGAAAGTTTCTTGCCTGAGCTCAACAAGTCTTGAGATTCTGCTGAGCGGAGAGTGCTGTAGTGTAGCTGTGCTCTGCCCCAGGTGACATTCAGGAATGTTAAAAAACAAAATAAGGAAACATCTGGGGTAACCGAGGGCTTCGTCTGCTAACGACAGCAGCGCGAGGCAGCCCCGTGTCACACGGTCCTGCCCTGACTGGTGCTTTGAAGGCTCAGACTTTGTAAATCTGGTCTAGATCTCAAACATCAATACTGTGTCCTACTTAGAAAATTTAAAGTAGGAAAAGCTGCGTATTTTCTTTACCCCACGACCTCAAGAAATAGCTTTTCTGCCACAGCAATGTGTTCCCTCTTGCAATTATTTCGGAACCTGCTCCTCGTGGGAGGCGTCTGTGTCCTGTTTACTCCTTATGTTTGCGTTACGTGTGCGTGGCCTCTGCCACAACCCTGCACACCTGGCTGGGAAGTGTCACCCGTGCCGGTGGTTCCTGCCAGATGCTGGTGGCACCGTGATGTCACCACCCAATATAGGACTTTGTGGTGACTGCAGGTGACATCAGCTTATTGTGCAGAGATTGGTAAAAATAAATAAGCTTGGAGTGGGTGATGGGCAGCAAGAAGTTACATTAGTCCCGCTGGGTTATGTGTAAGGGGAGGAGCCTTCATGTCGCCAGCTGCAAAATTTCTTCTTAGCATAATTACGGGAATTAGGAATTCATCTCGTGGGGATAATTAAACCAGTGTGGCTAATTGAGGCCAAGGCTCCTCTCTCCAAACAGCCTGAATGCTGTCACAAAGACGACAACCGAGCCCAAAAGCGATAGGATACAGTCTCACTGTGCAAAACCGTAAGCTGAAAATGAGATTTATCAGAGATGTAAAATTCCGGAGGCATCTTCCCATAGTCCGGAGGGGGGAAACGAACCTTTTTAAGAATTCAGGTCGCTTTTATGAAAATCCCGGTAGGAAGCCGTCCCCGTTATAACGACCCTGCACCTTACAACCCGCCGCCTCCGCCTGCTCCCGGCTGTCGTTCCCGGTACCGCGGCCGGGCCTGGGCAAGATGGCGGCGCTGCCCTCCCGCTCCGCGTAGCCTGGCGGACCGGCGGCGCCACGCCCTCTCCTCCTCTCTATGGCTGGCGCCCAACCGGCTCTAGCTCCGGGTGGCGCTCTACCCGCCCTGACATCTCGGTGGTGCCTCTGGGAGGCGGCGCTCTGTGCCGCGGCGGTGTCGTCTCGCTGGGCGGGCCTGGCGGAGCCATGGCGGCCGTGCGGGGCCTGCGGATCTCGGTCAAGGCGGAGGCGGCGGCAGCGGCGGAGCCCCGCGGTCCGGAGCCTGAGCCTATGGAAGTGGAAGAGGGCGAGCTGGAGACCATCCCTGTGAGGCGGTCGCTCCGGGAGCTCATTCCGGTGAGGGGCGTGCGGTGGGGTCAGGGGCNTTTCGGGGGGCACGAGGGGAGTGTGGGGGTAACGTCGTGAGGGGAAAGGGCCGGGCTGTGCTTGGGGATGGAGAGAATCGAGGGGGTGGAGAAGAGGGTTTGGGGTGGGGGGGGCCTGTAGAGCAAGGCTGGGTGTGGGAAAGTGTGACAGGAGCAGTTGCTGNCGGTCCGGAGCCTGAGCCTATGGAAGTGGAAGAGGGCGAGCTGGAGACCATCCCTGTGAGGCGGTCGCTCCGGGAGCTCATTCCGGTGAGGGGCGTGCGGTGGGGTCAGGGGCGGGGGGGACAAGGAGGGACCGGCTCCTGAGGGGGGGTGTGAAGGCATTTTGGGGTAGATTCGCGGGAAAAGAGGCGATATGGGGTAGGGAGTGAGTGCGGGGAAGCGATGGGATGAGGGTGGGGGGCATGAGGGGGTTTCGGGGGGGACGAGGGGAGTGTGGGGGTAACGTAGTGAGGGGAAAGGGCCGGGCTGTGCTTGGGGATGGAGAGAATCGAGGGGGTGGAGAAGAGGGTTTGGGGTGGGGGGGGGCCTGTAGAGCAAGGCTGGGGGTGGGAAAGTGTGACAGGAGCACTTGCTGCAAGGGACAGAGTGAGCAGGGGGTGACTGGGAGAGCTGAGTTGGAGGCACTGCAGGTGTGGGATCTGATGAGTGGATTTTGAAGGTTTACTTCCCCCCCTTTTATTTTTCTCCCTCTCTCCTTTTGGCTAGTGGTTCCTATGTAAGTTTTAGTAGGATCATGTTTATTACATAAAAATGGGTCACAGCTCTTCTAAACTCTTAAGTAGTCTTTTCCTTTCAAAACTTGTGTACAAATTACTTTAGAAACTAATCCCTCATTAGCTGAGCTACTGGTGTGCCTGAGTTTCTACCCAATATGTGGCCTAAGAGACAGCACCATACTGTGCTTCCTTGTGCTTCATGAGTCAGCCTCAGACAGTGGGGGTTTTTAACTTTAAAAAATAATGTTTATTTCACTTTTCTTTTTCTTTTTAATAGCTCTAAAGATTTGGCAGCTTTAGACAAACTTCGATGTTGTTACTGAGAAAAGCAGTTAGATTGTGTGTACTTTGGTGTTTCTAAATTGAGAGTGGCCTACTTTCTGGAAGTCCTTTAGCCAAAATAATTATCGCAGCACAAATGTAAAGAACACACCCCTAAAGAAAGCGAGATGTGTTCTTCCAGCTCCAAACTTCTGCCAACTGATGGCCTTGAGAGTGCCAGAAAGAACAGGGGCCATTGTTAATATGCAAACCATGGAAGGGATAGAATTGGGTCGTTGGTCCGGGGTCTGTGTGGTTCAGTGCAGACTTGTGAACTCAGCAGTCCTGATTCATGGAAATGACACTTATTTTTTTTCCCCACACCATTCTCCGTTTTTACTCTTTATCAGTAGTGTGTATCAAAAAAGTAAAGTTTCATCTTGCTGGTATTTGGAAGTTGTGTTTGAAATATTGATAGGAGTGGGTGTAAAAGTTACTTCTTTAATTGTGGATACGGCTTGGTGTTCTGACTTTTGAGTTGCAAATTGACATTTCAAGAGTCAGGTATAACTGTTAAATCTGCTTATATTTTACAAAGAAATTACACCTGAAACCAAATTTCTGGAAACTTTCGTTAGGAAAGGTGTTTGGTGACGTCCTCTGTATTGCTGAGAGAAAGTAAAAACTGTAGCAGGTGCAGAAACTAAATTTGTCAAATGAAAGAATCCCTAAAAGTGAAGGCAGTTTGTTTCAGTTCATATGCTTTTAGCTTCACTGACATCATTGAGAGTTATTGCTTGTGTTCCTGTCTGATGTAGCTTGGAGTAACGACTAAGGAAAAGAGGATGTTTTTCTTGTAGAAATGGCCAGATTATTTTTTATCTTAGTAATATATTGCTTTCAGTGTTCATTGAGATTTCATCATCATTTTGCTTTGTTTCAGGACACTAGTAGGAGATACGAAAACAAAGCTGGAAGTTTCATTACTGGAATAGATGTAAATTCCAAGGTAATTTTTGTGCTCTGGTTCTTCAATATATTCTAGTTATTGCTACTGGAAAGGAGGAACCATTTCATTTATTTCTTCCTCAACATGCACAGGAGCTTAGCCTTGTGTTCAGATAGCTGGCATCTTCCAAGAACTAGGGCGTTCTCCTTTTGTGGCCTGCATCAGGACAGGGTATCTCTCAGAAATTCTAAGAATTATATTTTTTAAGTTACAAAAATTTGCGTGCCAAAACTTGAAAATGTTTCTATTGAGATTGCTTTGGTGCCACTTGATATTGCAGAACAAAGCCCTTTGGGACAAGTCAGCTGAATTTTTTTCCTCTTAGGTGAGTGACAGAAGGAAGAACAAGTACTTGGCAGGAAAATCTAGTTTCATTGTCTTGTATCTTCCAAAGGCATCTTATTGATTAATTATTTAAGGTATAGTTTGAGGAATGTGAACAGCTGTTGCATTTGAATTACTTAAAGTTACATAATTCTGTGTAACTTCAGAAATTTAATCCTACAGCTCATCTCTGTACATTTAATGCCAAATTGGCTGTTGTTTCATATTGTACAGTTGAACGCTATATTGGGCATGTGGTAGTGGAGAAAAAGCATTTTGTCTTATACTTTGCATTAATGAGGCTCAGAAGATCATGGTTATTAAAGAGTACAAAAAGTATTCCGGATGAAGACTGAAAATCAGCTTTTTGTCTTAAAATATCTGGCTTGTGTGCATTGTAATTCGGTGAAGAATTTGAAGTTTCCCTAGTTAGGGGAAAGCTGTCATCTGTTGTTACGTTCCTTAATGATGCAACTCTGAAAAACTTCAAGAAATGTGGTCAAAGATGTCTTGGCAATCTTTAAAACTAGTAAAAGGCCCATGTTTATTTGGATATCATTGATGGCAGTTTTTGCTTAATCACAGATTATGTTCCAAATTTGACTTTGGTCAGTAAGCTCCAGAAAATCTATAATGATTCCCAATAAATTCTGTAGCATAAGGGACTTCTCAGTCAGTTTCAAAAATTGCACAAGATGCACATAACCTATTGCTCCTGAGCTACTTAAAAACAGCTTGAACTGCCTGTCTAAATAAGATCTCTATAGTCAGCACTCCAGCGAGTGGTGGTAAATTCATGCTCAAGACAAGTTTACATTTTTGTATATATTTTAAAATCACACAGGGCAAAATCTCTATAATCTTAAAAGATGGATTTTCCATGTGGTGGAAACAGGTGTTTTAAGGGAGCTCTTTTTGAGCACAGCCTCTGTACGTTTGTTAGGAAGGAAAAGATAATGTTACTGGTCCATCGTGGAGTCTGAGCGTTGTCTGAGACAGCTTGTTTTCCATGCATCTTGATACCCATTATGTTACTGGACCTACATTAAAACTATCATGTGTCGCAGAAATGTTTTGGTGAATCATTTCGACATCCTGAAACTTACAGGTCTCTTCAGAATTAATAGAATTATTAATATAGATGCTCTCTGGTAGATTTTCATTTTAAATATCTGGTCCTTCAGTGGCACTTGCTGGGAATGCTGTT
Organism: Pampusana beccarii; assembly: GCA_013399365.1. NCBI lineage: Eukaryota > Metazoa > Chordata > Aves > Columbiformes > Columbidae > Pampusana > Pampusana beccarii. The sequence goes on along the minus strand of VWYH01007450.1, from coordinate 237,105 downwards.
GTCATTCCTGTTTTGACTGCGTTGTTTTGCATTTTGAAGGAAGCAATTGAGAAAAAGGAACAAAGAGCAAAACGCTTTCATTTTCGAGCTGAAGTGAATCTCGCCCAAAGGAACGTGGCGCTGGATCGGGACATGATGAAGAAAGGTATGAGTTTATCCAGCAGTCGAGAAGAAGAGATCCCTTTGTTTACTTCCTCATAGTTCTTTCGCTCGATTTATTCTACAATATTTCCTGCATCCCTAGAGGTTTTCCCAGATCATTGCCAAAATAAATCACTTTGGGTTTTTTTTCACCTTTTTATTTTAATATCATTACTTTTAAAACTACGTGGCTTGTATTGTTTTACTGCTTGTTTCACCAACCCCAGACAGAAGACGGCAATTTTTGTGTACCTTACTGATTGTTTAGCAATGGCATCTAGTGCTGCACATCCAAGATTCAATGTTTGCTTTATAAACCCATATGTTACTACTATAAAAGCTTACTCTGTAGAAATGAGTACCAGATTTTTATCTCTTCTTACAGCAATTCCTAAAGTGAGACTGGACACAATTTACATCTGTGGAGTGGATGAGATGAGTACACAGGACATCTTTGCCTATTTCAAAGAGTATCCTCCTGCTCATATTGAGTGGTTGGATGATACATCATGTAAGTAAACAGAGTTTTTGTCTGTAATTATTATGCTTTTTTTTAATATCGCTCACAGCTGTAATTCAGATCTTAGTGGCTTTCAAAGTCACTGATCTCTGTCTCAATTTCCCTGTCATTTGCCTTAGTCTTAACATACGGTGAAAATCAAACCCATTATCTGAGTATTTATTATTGGAAAGAGATAGCATAGAAGAACTTGAAGGTGTCTTAAGTGGAAAAAAAAAAGGGTCTAAAATTTTGTGCTGCTTACATCTTAACATATAGAGTGTACCGGCTTGTGAGTGTCACAAAAGATGACACTGTGAGCGCAGATGATTGAGCTGTGTGCAGTTAGGCAGGTTGGTGTGGTTTTGTGCTGCGAAGGAGCAGACTTGTTGCCTTCTTTGTTCAATGCATTCTCAAGGAGACATTAGTGGGTGGAAGGAGGTAGCAGCTGAATGGGATTTCCATAGGTTGGAAAAGGGATGTAAATTCACGTTGCAAGGGCTGTTTCAGGGTGTAAGCATGCAGTGAGATTGCCAGAAAGATAGAAGGTTGTTGGCAGTCATTCTTTCTTCGGTGATACTGAAGACTGTACAAGAGCTGTTTGCTACAGCTGGGCTCTGGATTGTGGAACTTGGAAGGCTCTGAGAAATCCTGTAACTGAAATCATATAGAAAGAAGTAGGAGCCAGTGCAGGTTTTCCTGTTGGACTGAAATTGCTGGAAAATTGCTATATCTGAGGCTACATTTCTAAGATTGTCTGATTATTGTTTTTCTTAAATGTTAATGTGTCAATTTAGTGTGGAACCAGAGTGAGCTTGCTGTGCAAAAATGCAGACTTCAGAGTCGTAATGGTACTTTACCCAGTTCCAGTTAAACCCCATCTTTTTTAGTGGTTAATTTTCATGCTGTATCTGAGTTAGCATGCCGACTACACTTGGTGAAAATTCCAAGAAAAAACATCGTCTTTTCATGATGAATTTGCATTACAGCATGGCAGAATGTTAACATTCCCAGCTGAATTACATCTCAAGGTGTCTTAGCACAAAGGTGAATTTAGAGAGTGTTCTGTGTTTCCAACTGACGAACATAAAATGATACAGGCTCTGAAAGTTTAGAGATGTGAAGAGCAAGTGGGCGTAAATAAATGAGAAGTTGTAAGAAAATTATTGAAGTTAGTATCTGAGTGTTCTTCACCCTATAAATCTTGTCTGGTCAAGTAATTTAGGAGCGAATCTTTCATTTTGGGATACTGTGTTGTTTTCTTGGTATCTGAGTACACTTTGCCTAAAGTCAGACCAGTAGATGCCATTTGTTGCTGTATTTGTACTAAGTGCATCCATGCAGAAAGCTTTTGTTCAGAACCTGTTTCTAAGCAGTTTTAGCTCTTTCAATTTTGACATGTATAAAATGCTTTTAATTGGCCTAATAAGTTATAGTTTAGTACCATCTGCTGATACGTAAGAGGTATAAGAGGCATGTACTGAATCTTACAGTTAACTTGTGTACACTATAATGTATACTCGAGCAGTCTCCTGTTTTACTGTTTTTTTTGGAAAAGATTAACAGAATTCTGCAACAAGGTCGAAGGTTCTGTTGAATTGTCAAAGGGGAAAAAAAAATCAAGGCTGANCAAGGTTTGTTTTTTTTTTTTTTTCCCCCCCCCCCCCCCCCTTTAATTGCATTTGTGTGCTAATGCAGTCATGACACTGAGCATGGTTCAATATCCCAATTTGCTCTGCTCAGGAAATTCTAATATAGACTGTTGTGTGTTTCTGTGGTTTTTACTTGGTTTTGATCAGTTCTTGTGTGTGGTTTTTGGAAAGCTGCGCGTCCTCCAGCTCATCAAGTATATTAAAGAATCTGACTTTCCCTACAAGAGATATATCTGATTACTTTTTTGTTATGTCACTTTATAAGAATGTTTCTGAACTTCTGTCAGTAATTCCCCTCCAGTAAGGCAGTGTGTGTGACTGATGATACAAAATGCATTTTGTTTTTCTGTGTGTTTATATATGTCACAGGTAACGTGGTCTGGCTTGATGAAGTAACAGCGACCCGGGCTCTTATAAATATGAGTTCCTTACCTGATCAGGAGAAAACAAAAAGCAGAGAAAACAATGAAGAGAAGACAGCTGAAAAAAACAAGAAAGGTAGATTGAGATATGCGTATATAGGCATCATCTAGTTAAATCAATGAAACTTTAAACTTGTGCTTGGGTACTGCATAATGTAAATTACTGAAGGAGCTTCTATCGTATAGTTTCAGGTAAATGTATTCTGCCACTTTAAAAAAGGCTTTCATCTTGGAAACCTTTTGAAGAAGCTGCTTCTTAAAAGGTGGGTTGGAGCCAGACCAAAAGCAGTAATTCAGTTGATACTGAACGTGTTAGATGCAGGGTCACATTCAGATACGATATTTATAGCGATGCATGTTGCACAGAAATAAGTCTGTGTGATGTGCATCCAAAGGCAGCAAAAGGATGGATTCTAAGTGTGGGAAAAGGTGTAAGAAAATGTCCTGGTTTTGAAATACTACAGTTGATTCCTTTCTTCATACACCGCCATCCTTTGAGTATATTGTTCACACTGATGTGACGTTGTATCACCTCACTCCTGTATATCATCTCTAAATTTTGCTGTTATACTTTCAAGAAAGAAGCACACTGAAAGGTCAGTTATAAAAGAGCAAAGAAGTCTTAATGTTGTGATAAATCTGGTACCTGAATGCCTTAATTGTAAATTTATTTTACTTTTATGAGTGTGAATTAAAAAGTACACCTTTGCTACCTCAGCACTGTTGTGCTCTTAGGCTGGTGCGATAAATTGCTCTGGTTCAAAGTGCTGAACCACGTGGTACAAAGCAAAGATGTTGCATTTATTAACTCTTCCATAGATTTTGATTAACCATGAACAAAATGCAAATAGCCAATCCTCTATTAGATATTTGTAGTGCTACCAAAAGCCTTTCCAAAAAGTCTGCGGTTTAGGGCTTTGTTAAACTTGTGGATCCTCCTAACCCATCCCCTTTTCTTCTTGTTGCTTTTTTCCACAATACAGTGGCTCCTCAACCATCCATGTGACATTAATTTTGGGGCAAATGTTGGTAATGCTTCAAGTAAGACTTTTATTATGAAGTTTTTGGAGATTAGTGACCATCTTGTTTAAATGGAGCATAAATATATGTATTTAATCTTGTTGGCTACAGTTTATGTATTACATCATCATTATACCACATCTCAAAATAAAAACTGTCATCTAAATCATTCCTGTTCATCTGGAAAAGTGGGATATTAGATAAAGTACAAACTGTTCTGTTACATCTTAAGGTGTGAGGTGCAGAGATACGCTGGGGTAATCTGGCTTAGTTGCATTCCTTTTTTAGACAGCAATTTGAGGGCTATGTAGGCATTTAGGGAAGCAAGAGACTGGTCTTTACTGTAAGGAGCTCATCATTTGAGGGGGGAAAGGTGCCTCAAGGCTTTCCCTGCTGGAACTTAATTATTCAGGTTTGAATTTGACTCATTTATTTACCTGAATTCTCCCATTGGTTTCAGTTTGGTTAGTTGTGCTTCACTCTTTTCTTTGAACTCAGGTATATTTTCAGGATCTTTTGAACAGCTACTGCCCTCTATTTTAAGTTTGCAAGAGTAACGTAAGGAACTCTGAAATATAAAAGAGGATTTTTTTAGCCTTATGTTTATGAAGTTCTTTGAGATCTCAGCAAATATTGGTACATGTTGATAGCTGTCAATGTTCACTACTTTTTTTTTTCTGAGGACTGTTCGGGAAGAAAAAAAGATCCAGTATCAATTTTCTTACTCTGAGCTAAAAAGAACCCTGAAAAAAATCTCTACAAGCATCTCACAATTTTAGTAATTGTGGAAGCGTGTACTCTTCTGTTAGTTATTTCACTTCAAAATTAAGTTACAGAGATTTTTTTTTTCCTCCTATTCTCAGAAACTTCTATGCTTTTGAATAATATCTTATATTGTTAGTATCAGATACTTGTAGGTACGTGCAGCGTTTTACAGGGAGGCTGAAGATAATAGGCTTTTATACTGCTTTTACAGTCTTGGCCTTGCTGATCTCTGTCATGCCCTGAAATGCAGTGCAATTTCATTTGCTTTCAAAGAATGAAATGAATAATCCGTGTGTGCTGGCGCAGGCAGTTACCTGCACGGGGGCTGCCTGGTTCAAGTGATTCTGTGCTCATGCGTGCTTCAAATTTCTGTAGACATTGACTGGTTTGGTTGTTCTCTAGGCTGCACAGAAGAAAGGATAACACCTTCAGTTTCATTTCAGAGAATGTAGGTAATAACCGAATGTGACTGAAGCAAAAATGGAGGTGTTTCTTTTTTTCCAATTATTTTCCTTTTTAGAAAAACAGGAGGAAAGTTCTGATGACGAGACAGAAGAAGGCGAGGTTGAGGATGACAATCCAAGTGACGTTGAGGTCAGTACCGAAGGAAAATGAAAACGCCTTTATGGAAGTTTTGCTCTGGTGTAAAGTCTTCATAACATTATAGTTTTAACAACATATATTTGCCATTCACAATGTAATTATCGAAGTAGATTAGATGGGAAAATGGCAGGAAGCGCAGATACGCTGTTGGTGAGAACAGGTGCGTAAGAGGCTTTTGTGAAAGTGGATTTTGAAGAGTACTGAGGCATCCAGCATGTAGGAGCCAGACTGGCTGCTATTTTCTGCTGAGGGGAGGCAACAAAAGAACAATAAAGCAAGGGAAGGGAACGGCCTTTCAGCAGGGAAGGCAGCGCTTAAAGAGACAAAAAAGATTTAGGCTGCCTGTCCATAGGCATGTGTGCGAATCAGCATACGCATTGATGTTTTGTAAGGAATTTAATCTTCACGGGCTGAAAATATAATAGGTGTGATTAGTACTTTCTTTAGGAATGGCTTAGTGAACATAGAAGTCTGAATTTTAGTTTCTGTAAAGCAGATATAAACTAAAAAAAAAAGCATTCTAGTCGTTGTGCAAAGGAATGAGAACCTGTTAGTAAAACCATTTAGATATGAAACAAGCAAAAAATCGGTTGTTTTTCAGTGTCCAACTTGTCCTATTTATTTTCCGCATTTCAGTCAGTAGTATAGTGTCATTTGAAAATTATTGGATATAATAAACCGAAATATTGTTATGAAGGAAGAGGAAATGTTTTAAATCTTTAGGGCAAATTACTTCAAAAATTCACATTAGTTTATCAAGAAAAAAACAGAGTTCATTAGAACGTAATTTGAAAAGTAACTTTCTTAATAATCAGTTGATTGCTTCTCTGTAAGCAATCCATTTTCATTCAACAGTAATTTTATTTTTGAGTCCAAAATACCTTTTTTGCCCCCCAAAGTTGGATGCCCTCTCCCAGGTAGAAGAGGATTCTCTCCTGCGTAATGATCTTCGCCCTGCCAATAAACTGGCTAAAGGAAACAAGCTATTCATGAGATTTGCTACTAAAGGTAAATGAACAGCTTAACAAGCATAATGAATGAACCACTTGTAGTTTTATTTGTTGACTAATGACTTGAAGTACCTAATTTTTATTTGCAAAGTTGTTAGGTTTTTTGCTAATCAATAAAATCCACATGTAATGTGTGAATTAGGTCTAGTTCAAGTTTGAATGAAAATTATTGTACATAAAATTGGGCTCGGGGCATTCTTCTCAATACCACAGGACCAGGTTTTATGATGCCCTTCTCCACAGAGGTAAATTCTGTGTTTTATAAATATGAAAATCATTTGAGACACTGATGAGGTATTAGTGGAAATTATTGCTAAATATAGTTGAGTTATTGACTTATGAGTAAAATGAAAATCCATATCATTTCTGGGCCAGGTGGGAAGTGACACATCCATAAAGAAAAGAAAGGTCATGAATAAGGTAAGTATGGCCTCCAGCAGTTCCAGGGGGATGTAATGCTCTGTTAAGCTGATATGTAGAAGCTCAGTCTCCTTAGAATTAAGTTTCTAGACACAAAACTCTGGTGGTAGGAGAAATTTCAGAGGTGTCAGCAAAATTGTGTCCTTTGTGAAGGAGAATGAAGTAATGCTGATCTGTAAGGCACGTTCAATCGTACTTTCACTGGATGGTTATTTATTTTTATGCTAGTGTTGTAAGATATATTCTAAGAGGGAAATATTCCTTTAATTTATGTTTTTTTTCAGATGACAAAAAAGAGCTGGGAGCCGCAAGGCGAAGCCAGTATTACATGAAATATGGCAATCCAAATTATGGAGGCATGAAAGGGATTCTTAGCAATTCTTGGTGAGTATTTGATAGAGGAATTACAGCATTGTAGGTAATTGGACAAGATAGTCCAAACTGATTTTAATTTGTGGATTTTCTTTCTGTTCAATTTATTTAGGAGCTTCTTATATGTAAATAATGTTTTTACAATGTGACTATGAATTTGCAAGGGGAGTACTTTCTCATGAAAATAATGTTTATATTCAAAACATTCAGAACAGACATAAATGTATGTCTGCTGTCAAAATAAGTGATAATTGCGTGTGCTTAATCCAGGACTGAATATGGCTCATTCCTGATGCCTTTTCTTTGTCAGGGGTCTCATTCTTTTTATGGTGTTTCAGGAAAAGAAGATACCATTCACGTCGGATCCATCGGGATGTGATAAAGAAAAGGACACTTATTGGGGATGATGTTGGCTTGACTCCTCCTTACAAACATCGTCATTCAGGTAATCAATGCCGCTATGTTCACCCAGTAAGATCACAACGGGTGAATGAAGGGCTGGAAAGGACCTTAATGCCTCATGTAATCCTCTGCACTGTGTGAAACTCAAGTGTACTTTTAAAAAATATTTCTATAACTGAATCACATTTTAAGAGTTCGCAGGGAATTACTGAGGCAGAAACTTCACGCTGCTCATTGGCTTACCAAAATAGCTGCTGCTTTTTACGTGATGTTTTTCTTTACAGATTTAGGATTTGAGGGCTATAGCATCAAGGGCAAAAAGAAGAGTCGACTTTAAACTTCTTGGCAGTCTGTCGTACTTGCTATGTCAATTCTGTTCAATTAAAAAGCAAGCTCTAGATGTAGAACAATAAATATTAGAACTTTCTATTAAGTGGGTTTAGGAACGATGACCTGCACCTACTGCAGAGGCAGTTGTACTTTATATCTTGAGTCCAGCTTTATGCTTGAGCAGGCTTCTGAGATAGTGAACACCATGGGCTTTTTTCTCCTGTGGTGATTTTCTTCCACTTAGGCTATTCTGTAATACAGATTACACTTTGCATATTTTGCAAAATATTCTCTCTCTTTAGCCTTAGAGAACTACTAAGACTCATTTGTAGTGGAACATTAATTACAGTGGTTTTTTTTTTTTCCTTGAATTTAAGGTACCTTATATGAATGCTAAACTCCGGTTAATTGGAATCGGTTTGTTTTGCTACAGGCTTAGTGAATGTTCCTGAGGAGCCTATTGAGGAGGAAGAAGAGGAGGAAGAAGATCAGGATATGGATGAAGATGACAGAGTTGTGGTTGAGTACCGTGATGAACTGCAAGCTTTCAAACAGTCCCGAGAGCGCAGTGCAGCGAGACGATCGAGTGCTAGTGCGTCCGATTCGGATGAAATGGACTATGACCTTGAACTGAAAATGATATCAACACCCTCTCCCAAGAAGAGCATGAAAATGACAATGTATGCAGATGAGGTGGAATCACAACTGAAAAATATTAGGTAAAAGTTTCTTATTCTTTAAAAGTATCAATGAAAAGGAATTCTCAATTTTGATTAGTGACAGAGGTGTCAAAGCTTAAAGAAAAACTGGAGCTACTTTTTCTATTATTGGCATAATCTTGTATTAGATATTTTTAAAAGAAATGCGAAATACAGAAAACAGCGATACAGGCTTTTAATTACAATTAACATTTATAAAATATAGCTTCTTTTGCAGATTTCTGTAACCCTCCTTATTGATAAAAATGAAGCTTGAATAGGAATTAATAGAAATTTATGCAAGCAAGCACAACTGTTTTCTGGAATTTCATAGCTAGGCCAGGGAGGAATAATTTGTCTTTCTCTTTTCCCTTTACCCCTTTCTCTTTTCTCAGAAAGAAGAATAACCTTTAAGTGTTGACGATAAAAATGAATTTATGTTCATTATGGGCATATCAACCAAAATTGTATATATCGTAGATTGTTAAAATAACATTAACGTGTGTCCCTTCAGTAGGATGATTATACTTCATTATAATGTCAAGTCCTTTAACAATTTTGAGGTTGCTTATCTGCTCTGAATTCTGACCTAGTGGCACAGCCTTGAGGAGGCAAACTCAATACCTGTCTTGGAATGGATATCGGGGTGTTCCTGTGATTAATGCTGAACTTGGGATTCTGACTGGAACATGTGCTCTTCTACGTGATGTTTTTGCTTCTTTATCAGAAGAGGAATCCTGATACTCCTGTTTGCTGTGATGTAATTTTACATACAAGAAGACTTAAGAACTATACTAGACTTCATTTTATTTAAGGGATGTTCAATCTATTATTTTTTTTTAGGAATTCCATGCGAGCAGATAGCATAGCAACCAGTAACATCAAGAATCGGATTGGCAATAAAGGGTCATTGGAGAAAGTTGCAGATGTAAGACTACTGTTAGAAGAAAAACGTCAGAATAATATTGGGCCACGTCAGCCAAACAGCACTGTAAAATCAGGTAATTTTAAACTCATTTACTTTTATCCAGTTTATGTGCCTGTTTCTGTTTTCCCGCACTTTGTCCTGTTTGATTTGCTCACTCCTTGAGGCAGAGATTCTGAGAATTGTCGCATGCGGGGGACTTCATGCGCAAAATGAAACATCAATATTTTTAGGATTCTTATAATTTGGTTTTCATTTTATTCCACAAAATAACAAGTGGAATTAGAATTCTAAAGCAAGGTATCTGTTATCTGAAAAGAATTGTTGAAGGCATACCCATTTCATATAATCATATCTCATGCTGGGCACATACACACTGTGCTGCTAAAACAGCAATGTGGCAGCCATGGAATAATTTAATTTTCAATCTTTTGGACAGAGCACAACCTGAAAACATTAAATGTCAAATTTATTGCCAAAAAAAAAGGAAATCTGAATAAATTTTATTGCAGACATTGCCATGACTGCAGTCTGAGTATAAAGAGTACAGAAAAGATAAAAACAGAGAATCTGTCTGGTTTCAAGTTGTACAAGTTGTGAATGAGCATTAAATTAGCTGGCAGAACTATAGTAAATGTGACATGATTTTTCTCATTTTAATCACTGAAAATACCCCTAGATGTGCGGCAGAGACTGGGAAAAAGACCACATTCTCCGGAAATTAAACCTCCGAGTAGCACTTCTGCTCCTCGTCGAGAACCAATATCAGATGTACACAGCCGGCTGGGAATCCCCAAACAAGATGTAAAAGGCCTCTACTCTGACACCAGAGAGAAGAAACCGGGTTAGTTTTATGGAGAAAATGTAATGCTGCAATTCCTTTGAGTTTAGAGTATAAGAGAAATTTCAGCAGGAGATCGTGAAGGATCTTCAGTTGAGTGCAATTGAATTGGCAAATGTTTGTTCAGAGCTTTCAAATCTAAGTACATGTAGGTAGTTTGAGCTGAATACTTTTATGAGCAATACTTTAATATAGATATGCTTAAAACTAGAGAACCACTTTGAAACTGGTCAAAACCTTCAGACCTGTGTGTAGCATTTGCTGCAAATGGGAAACAGTGAGCAAGACTGCGCTGAGCTTTCCATATTTTAATTTCAACTACCGCTTTAAAGCATAGTGAGTTCCATGCCAAACATTTAGGTGGGAGGAGCATGAGGAGTTTAGAGATGCAGTAAATATAAGACTGTTCCCCACTTTCTCCAGAATTCCTCTTAGTCCTGTATTTATTTTTTTTTAATATTTGTTTTTCATCTGATTAGGTAATTTATGGACCCGATTAGGGTCTGCTCCAAAGACGCAAGAAAAGACTTCGGATAAACCTGAAAACTCTGTGGCATCTCCAGAGGAAGATGATTCAGAGCTCCAGCGGGTTTGGGGTGCTCTCATTAAGGAAAAAGAACAGTCTCGGCAAAAAAAGAGTCGGTTGGATAATTTGCCATCTCTACAAATTGAAATCAGCCGAGAAAGCAGTTCTGGGTCAGACACGGAATCATGATTGTTTTCACATTCTGATCCTCAAGGTTGTGACTCTGCAGCATGGCAGGATTTCCTTTGCCCGGACACTGGACACTGGCAAAGACTCTGCAGTGAAGGCTCCAGAAGCGTCTCTTTTGATATGAAAACAGAGATGCGTGTGCCACTTGAAACCTAAAGCAATCACGTTTGTCTAGAGTCTGTGGTTGGCCCTGTGTTACGTAGGGCATTGTCATCCGTGTTTATTACAGCAAACCTGTAGTTAATTCTAGCAGAACGATTTTCCCTAAGCTTTGAACTTAAGGGGCAGAAATGCTCTGCGTTTTTAAGATGACCTTTTTGTTCTTAATATTTTTAACATGGAGCCTTTTAACAAAATCTCTTACACAGTTCATCCAAAGAACAGGGCATTTCATAATCAATATCGCTGTCTTGCCCTTCTGGCTCTTACCAGCACCTCTCTTTTCCTCTTGAAGTAATAACAGTAATGCTTCCTGGGTAGGCAGCCAGCAAGGAGAAAGCAGAAGGGGACTGGGATGTTCCCTTCCTCCAAAATACTGAATGTAAATTTAAGTTACACGTTTAGTATGGTGAAACTTCACGTAGTATCCAAGTAGCATAACTGCTCTCAAGGAATTCTGCTCAGTAATTTCGGTGATACTGTGTTCTGCTGTAGTAGGGATTGAGTTCTTCAAGACTGCAAAGCTGGATGTTTGAGAATTGCGTGAATTCCCGAGAGTTTAAATTTTGGTTACATCTTGACAAATTGTATTTCTTTCATTTCGTCTGTATTACGTTTTGAGGAAATCTTAACAATTTAAAAACATTTTTTTATTTGTGAGAATTTTCCTGTTGGCCATGGTGAAAGCTATAGTGGTGTTTTCCTATGTGCTGTTTAACTATGTATATATATATGACTGAAAGAGAAAAGGAAAACTATAGGATCACTGTCTCATGTCAATATTTTTGAATGTTCTTATTGTATAGTACAAGTGGATGTGCACATGGTTGACTTATTACGTTCAGCTTTTTTACCCGTGTACCCTCTCTAGGTAGGAGAGAGGTTTGATCAGTGTGCAACTGCACTTGTTTTCTTGTTGCCTATGGCATTTATTTTGGTTGCCAATAATTCTAAATAAGGAATAATGCTAGCGCATCACATTCTGGTAAACAGAACAGGTAGCAAAAACATCATCTGCCACTTTTTGATAGTCTGAAAATTCGTTTGCGTTTTCCCTATTTCCTACATTCTGTCAGTCCAAAATATCTATGAAGATCTCTTTTCCCCTTTCTGATTTCTAACAAACGAACGTTTTCTCTTTTTTCCCCTGTTTTTGTACTAAGTTGGAGTAGGTTTGAGGCTTCACAGAAGCAAGGAATCTGCAATTAACTTTTCTTATTGCTTTATTGTCTGTAAGAGTCGCAGCATGAAAAATTAAAGGTAAAATGAAAGGTACAGTGACTAGAAGGGTAATGTGGGGACTGACTGGGCTAGAAGCCTTATTGTTTCCTTCTTTTATGAAACTCATCCTTGATTTTATATTTAATTATTGAATATATAAATATGTCTCATAAAAGTACTGTTGAGAGTAAATGACTGCAATGTCTGATCACTGTAATAATTCATTTTAGCGTGTGCTTTCATTAACACCCCTTCCAAAGCTTTCACACAGAATCACACCCGTACCGTACCCATTTCTCAAGATCCTGATAAAATTTATTTAGCCAGTGTCTTTTTTGCCAGTAAACCTTTGTGTTGTGTTTGGAACCCATTATGACCTTTTGTTTTTCTGAAAGGAGATGGTAGATACGAATCACGAAGACAAGACTTCTGCATCCTGGTGAACCCGTGTCTGTTTTTAAGCTCAGCGACCGGTCGTGCTCTGCTCTTGGCGTTGCTGATAACCGCTGTGCTTCCATGTAAATGTTCGTCACTGGAGCCTGGTGAAGGACAGACTCGCTGGGATGAAGGGCAGAATGGGAGCAGAGAATCTCGTCGACCGATACAAATGATCTGAACTAGTGGATGTGTGAAATAGAAGTGCATGTATGAGATCAAGATATAGGCAAAGGCTCTGTTCAATGAAGAGGAGCTGTTAACACCAGTTCTGTCTTCCAGGTAGTCAAAAATACACCTTAGAAATGCCCCCACGTTAGTCAGGTCTGTTGTGTTTATGGTTCGGGGGGAGGTTTATGTGTGTTAATGATGCCCTGGTAGCGTAGGTGTAAGAAAAATAGAGGTTTACTCTTAAAGGACCTATGGAGAGTTTTGGTTTGTTTGGTTCTTTTTTTCTTTTATTTTTAAATTGACTGTTTGCCTGTTTTTGCTTTTTGCTGATGTACAGGGAAGCCTTGGAAAGTATTTGCTGGTATCAGGAATTCAAGCTTTTGGCTTCTTTAGTTAACCTGAACATGGACTGCTGGGTTTTGATAATTAAAAATGAGCACTGAATCTTTAGTGGATGCTTTTTCCTCAACGTGGTTAACTTAAATCTGTTTGACCTAGAGAGATTGCATAGAGAATTGTGTTGTAGGTCCCCTTTGTGTCAGCTGGTTTGCTCTTAGCTGATGTTTTCTTGATCTTTCACTGAACTCCCAGATATTGGTATATTCCAGCTTAAACAAATTACAATGCAAGGAGCAAAATTAAGTAATTGCTATTCTTTGTGTAATAAAAGGAATGCAAGACCTACAAAGGTCACCTTTGCGGAATTTGATGCAGAAAATGATGTTCTGATAGTGAGCAGTGCGACCTGTGTATTTTACTAAAATGAACTTACATGGAAAATGGCGAGAAGGAGAAGTTTGGCTTTTGCTGGAGGATCTGTCCCTCCAAGGAAAAAATTAAATGTTTCTGAATTTTAGGTGACTCGTTCTAGGACCACACTGGTCCTTCTGCTAGGAAGTTTTTGCTGATTTAAAAGGAGGTGGTTGTTTTTTTGTTCAGTGGGTTGGGGGATTGTTATATTGTACAAAAGAAATCACCGTGCAGGCTATGGGCTCTGTGCCTGCAGCCGTCCTCAGGCAGACTGAACCTGTGCTGGTCATGGTGAGACTTTAAAGCAAGGCTTCTATTTTATTTTATTCTATTATTTTATTCTATTTTATTTTCAGATGATAGCTGGTGTGTTTAGCAGACAGGGAAAAGGAAAGCAAAAGAACACTTATTTTCAGTTCAAGATAACGTTATATTGTGAAAATAATGAAACTTTTATTTAAACAGCTGTTCTGTCCCAAATAAAAGTGGGCTGAAATCATGCCGACCTGTCTACTTTTACTGGGACGTCAGTGACAAAGGACAGTGCTGCAGCGGTCCTTGGCTCCTGAGTGGCGCTTGCGCCTTTCTGGGGACAAGATGAGGGTCTCTGCTTCGAGGTGTCGCTCGTCCCCGCTCGGTCGCGACAGGACGCAGCCTCGAACCGCGGCCCAAAGAGGCTGAGACCAGCCCGAGGGCTCCGCTCCCGCTGCGGGACATGGATGCGCTGGCGCACCCCCGCCTTGCTGGAGCAGTGGTACGGCCCGCTCCCCCGCCGCAGGGTTGGTACGTCCCACGCCTTTATAAGCGGCCGCCGCGGAGGCCTCGGCCTTTTCGTCCTGTGTGCTGGGGAGCGGGTGAGCTGTGCTGAGTGTGTCTCCCTCACGGGGATGGGGCGGTTGGCTGTCGTGGGAGGCGGAGGCCCGGCTTGCGGGGCGAAGCGCCCTTTTCTTTTAGCGGAGCTGAGGATGGGGACCCCCGCTCCGCGGCAGTGGTGGCGCCCGCTGTGCCTTCCTGTCCGCAGGGCCGCTCGGGCTGGGCCAGACCATTCGGGGGTGGAGGGGGGACGGGCCGCGCTGGGGGGCGCCCTCGGGGCCGCGGCCTCGGAGCACGTGGCCCTGACTCCTCTTGTCCCCGTAGGGCCGCCATGTCCCCACGGCCGCCGGGAACCCGCGAGCGGGGCCGGAGCGGCTCCCTGGTGAGTTCAGAGGGCCTGGGCTGGGCTGGGAGGCCGGGGAGCGTGTGTGTGTGTGAGGGGACGCCGGGAGCTGCCGCCGTTCGCCGCGTTCGGGGCGGCGCTGCCTTTGCCAGCCGGGAGCGAAAGGCCTGGAAGGCTGGAGCTTTTCCCCACCCTCTTCCTTCCTCACGAGTCTCCTGGCTGCCCTCAGGCTCGTCCCTTGCTGCTCGCAGCGTCACGTAGAATAGAATCGTAAAATAGTTTGGGTTGAAGGGACCTTCCCAGCTCCCCCAGTGCCACCCCTGCCATGACAGGGACATCTTCACCCGCTCAGCTTGCTCAGAGCCCCGTCCAGCCTGGCCTGGGATGTCTCCAGGGATGGGGCATCCACCACCTCTCTGGCCAACCTGGGCCAGGCTCTCACCATCCTCAGCAAAAATTCTTTCCTCGTGTCTGGCCTGAATCTCCCTCCTTTAGTTTAAAACCATCACCCCTTGTCCTATCTCAACAGGCCCTGCTAAAAAGTGTCCCCATCTATCTTATCAGCCTCTTTCAAGCACTGAAAGGCCGCGATAAGGTCTTCCCAGAGCTTCTCCATCTGAACACCCTGGCTCTCTCGGCCTGTCCTCCCAGCAGAGCTGTTCCAGCCTCAGGGCTCAGTAAGGGCTGTGGAGATGAGATGTGCATGGTTAGTGCTTGGCATTTCCATGCCTTCTAGGGATTTTTGGTTCTATGGCACTATTTTCAGCAAACAGGTCACTTTGTTGGTTGTTCGATGTGCAGGACTCTGCAGTGAACGTTACAACCTTAGAACTGTGGTCATGTGGAACTTCCATTTAAAAACGGCCCTTGCAGAAGTGCAGTCTGGCCAGCTGTGTAAGGGAGATTTCTAAGTTTCCTGACTACAAGCAGTTAAAGAGAGGATTGCTGACTACTAAAAGCTGTCTGATAAAGATTTAGGGTATTCGTGATTCTATGATATAAACATAAATTCGGATGGAATTCAAGCAGATTTACTAGTGGTGAGGTTCTGGTGTGATCTGTGTGGTGGGTTTTTTTGTTCTGCCTTTTTTTTTCCTAGATAGACCTACATTGTGATTTCTTACAATTATTGCCAAAGAATATTCTAGTAATGCTGCTTTTGCTTTTATTCCCACAGCAGAAAGATGTCTTGAAGTGAAGAGTAAGGTAAAGTTTATTTTGTACTAAGCTGCATGAAGTTGTTAAGAAAGTTTTTTGCCTTTGGTTACATGCTAATGGTGTAAAACAGTTAAATACAAGACTCTTAATAAAAAATAACCTGTAATAATTACATCTTAAAGCAAGCTGAACAAAAACTTATTAAACTAGTTTTATGTACCATGGTGTTAACAGCTGATGTGTTTTATAAACAAGGTGGAAAAAACACACCAGTTGGTTCAAGATGAAACAGTTGTTTTGTCTTAAGTAGTCAAATAGAAAAGTTGTTGGCTGTTGATGATGATAACCCTGAATAGGAAGTGCCGTCAGATGCGAGAACTGACGATAACCTTCTTATTTGTCTGAAATACAGCTATACACATGCAGAGTTTAAATTGTCCAGAAACTGGTCTTCTAGAACTCATTGGGCAGCTTTCAGTTATACCTGCTTTCTGTGAAAAGTGCTCCTGTAATACCTAATGTAGCTTCACGTCCATCTGTTTCATTTTCTCTGCAGAGCCTGGTCTTTCAATGAATGTCACACAATTAGGACTGGGAGCAGGTCGCTCTCTGGAATGGCCCTAATGTGAAGGTAAGTGATGGATTTCACTGGACCAAGTAGAGCTTTATACCCGGTGGAATCTAATTTAAGAATAAATAAAACTGGGATACTTATTTCCTGGTATCTCTATTTAGGTAGAGCTTGCAGGTCTCGGCTGCAATGTGCGAATTGTTACTAATGTTTACCAATTAACATACAGCTCTTCACAAGTCCTGAGGAAGGTGTTGAGACAGCAAGAGCAGGAGGTTTCTTCTGGGTGAGTTGGATATTTGGTGGTCTCTTAGTTCAATGTGATGGTTTTTGGCTGCGGTCTCAGAGACATTAGCTAGTTGAGAACATTATCATTGGCTGTGTTTTTATTTCTGTATATTTTTAAAGGTATAATTAATGAAGTTCGAGGCTAAAAAATAATTACTAGACTAAAATATGGACAATAAATGTATAAGAGCAGCTGTCTTCTGCACTACAGTTTTGCTGACAGCACTGTAGAGCAAAGGGGGTTTGCTTTGCTAGAAATTTATCAGTTTACCTAAAGATATCGTATGATGAAACTAACCAAAAATTGCTGGAATTACCGGCAGATTGACTGGTGGTGAGCAATGGTTTTTCTGATGATATCCCTTAATCTTAATAAGTTGATTCATATTTAGTGTTAAATGGTTAACTTATTCATGCTGTTGTATTACAGGTGTTCATGCTGAAAACATCTTGTCTGAGGAAGAATCCAATAAAACATGTGCATGAGCTTGGGGACTAGCGGTTGTAAAGACTTCGTGTTTTTCTGCCATAAGATGTTAAGAAACAGTATCAGTTACACAGTTCTGATCACACATTAAAATTCTCTCAAACCAAGTGGGTCTGGTTTTGTCACTTTACTGCCTTTCTGTTACACGTTTTTAATAAACGTGCTGAGCACTCCTATAATTTGCTATAATATAAAAAAGTAGACGTATACACACTGCAGTATAATTACTGCAAATAACGTAAATGGGTTTCAGTTCTATCTGGTGGTTGGTAATTTGCTGGTTTTAAACAGTTGAAACAAGTGCTACTAATGGCACCGCTGTAATAAGAGGTGGAATAGAAGGGTCTCATCTAACCTAAAGTGATTAAGCGTGTCCACTGAGACAATGCAGATGTTGCTGATCATTTTGCCCACTTGGTGTCACTAGGTGAAAGATTTCAGTGCATCTTTATGCTTTTTGAAAAAAGTATAATAAACTAACCTTCGTAACCATTAATAAACTGACTAAATAGCGGGCTCATTCTATGCCAACAAGATTCAAAGTTATGTTAACTGTACAGTTCCAAGTGGAAGATACCTTGCTATTGCTTCTGAAAGTGAAAAGATGTGTACTCAACTGCAAATGGTGCTGGAGGGGATGTGGCTGGGGAAAAAACGTACGGGACAGGCAAGAAAATAACCCAAACGGTAGTTTGTGGTAGAAATATTCTCCTGTAGTAATGTAGGTGAACAGTTCTTGGTTGCCATGCAATAAAAAGCTTTACTTGGGTTTGTAGTCCATAAAACCATTGGCACGGTGTGAGTTTTCTGGTTTTCATAATGGGGACAAAGGGAAAAAGTGTCAGTGGAACATAAATGTTCTAATATCCCAACCCTGGGTCGCAGGCAAGAGCTCAGGGCCTGTCCCTGTGGGATTTCACGGAGGTTTCTCGTTGAAAAGTCAGTTATGTACTTCAATCACAGAAGAATAGGTTTAGCATTTTTCAGAGAAATGTCAAAACCCGAGAGTGCCTGGTACTATAATTAAATACTTAAATTAATCTGGATTTTTCCTATGAACATCACTATTAATACATACAGGGTTTAATATAAGCATTCAACCTGGGTAATGGAGTGTGCAAAACTTGTTTGGAGCTAATTTGTTTCTTTTTTATCTGAATGCATTTGAGCAGTATGAAGAACAAGTTGCTCCAATGTTAATTACATTTATAAAATAAAGCTATATTCTGTTGCAAGTGTGTAATGAAATAAAACAATTTTCACCTGATTTTTAAAAGCTTGTGTCCTAGAACCTGTTGACAGAAGATATTTCTTAGCTGATATGATACGCATTGGAAATGAAAATGGTTTTAAAGGTTTCGGAAAGAGCACAAGGAACCCGCTTTGGTTTTTTAAATGAGAATTTGTATGGCACTGCAGGTAGGCATAGCCACATGTCCTCAGGAAACTGAAACAAACTTTTGCTTGACTGTTTAATGTGCCATTTCATTTGCTCCAGTGAGGTTTGCTGCAACTTGGGTTTGTAATTGTTCTTTCTGGTGTGTATCAGAATTATCTCATTAAAATAGGGAAGAACTGATCTGGGAATACTTGTGTAAACAGGAAACGGTTCATCTGGGTTTACTGAGGTTACAGGTTGGTGGTATCACAGTTAATTATTCACGAGTTTCATTTTACTATTACTTGTTTATTGTTTTCATCAAAACCAAAGTTGCTCAGCAGGGATCCTCTAACATGCTGGGTTTTGCTACAATGAATGAATGGAAAAGTGTTATTCCTATTAAAATGTGGTGCCTTTTGAACAAAATAGGTGTCTTAAACATATTACTGTGATCTTACATCTTTTAGCGCTTGCAGGGAGGGGGAATAATATTCTGGTTTGGTTACTTTGGGAGCACATCAACTTTGCAGTGTTGGGGAATAAGCAACAGAAAAAAAAAATCCTGAATTTAAAATGCGTTTGTTTTGGATTTCCTAAACGTTTAAAGAAAGCAGTTGGCAGGAGTCCCTGGCACTTAACAACAGCCAACAACCACAGATAAATCTAAAATAGATGAAAGGATTAAAGCAGAAAGAAAAAAAATCATGCAGTGCAGCTAAGAATGGTTGAGCGCCGGTTTTTAGCAATGGGAGATGGCGATGTCACGTAGTAATTAATTTGGGAGGGAAAACGCGGTGATTATGGATCAGCCACAAAATCCACGTGGTGACTGTTGACCCGAGGGACGGTGACCTGGAGTCTGCAGGGACTTTGTCGTGTTTGAGGTAGAATGAATTCAAACGGATATTGTGCAAATGGTTTTGTTGCAGGTGCCCAGTTGGTTTCACCCCTTCTTGTTTCCAAAATTGCATGGAAACGATGCAGGACAGGAAAGCAAACGGGTGGCTGGTGTCATCGGGAGAGGGACGTGGATGTGCCTTGCGAGTCCTCTGTTCCCTTTTTGTAAACCACAAGCACATTTCATATAAATGCTGGTTATTATTATTTCTTGATTACTATTATAAAGCAATCATAGCTACATCAGCATTAAAATAATCACCCGTGCAAACCCATAAATTACTATAATTACTATATCCCAGGTATTAACTGAAGATGTGTTCTTGGCTTGGGAGCTGCTTTCAGCTGAATCAGTTTTCAGGGGCTGTATCCACTTAATGGGAAGGTAGGAAGGGATATGCTGCACATTTTATGAAATAGGTCCTCAATTGTGCAACTTCACCCCTTTTCTCTTGCAGGCGGATGGAAGAACAATCCATTTTTCAACTCTCCCTCATTTCAAATCAGCACAAGGGAAACAAGGTGCTGTCAAAGTCGAGTTGCTGTTTTCTAGCAAGGAACAACTAAAATGATATTGGTATCACGCAAAGAAAATTTATGGGTTTGTTTTCTTCCAACTGCCACATTAGCAAATGCTTTCTCTGTTAGAATTTCTCAGATGCAGATGTTCAAAATTGTAAGAATTTAACAGGTGGAATGTGATTTAGAGCATGCAAGAAGGACGTATTTAAAAAACAGTAAGTGTTCTGTACTCTAATGCAGGAAGAGGGAGAAAAACATTTGCCCTGTTTTACCTCCCGACACTTGAGCCCACAAGATGGTGCAGTGATCAAGCTCAGAGCATTTATTCTACAGAAAGAGATTTTAAATCCTTGGAAGATGCTTGTTTTGAGAAACACGTTTTACTGCTGGTTCCTTCCCCGTTGTCTAATACGATTTGCAACTTTCATTAACATGCAGAGAATCCCCCGCACAGTGAAAATAGTAGTGGTTTGTGGCAAAATAATTGCACAGCATAACTGCAGCATGAACTCTAAACAAATGAAATATTGATCCATATTCCTGACGCTGCCTGTGGATTTCTGGTAGGCTGTACTTGGGGTTTTTTTAATAATCTGAATTTATTTTCTAGATTTTTTAATTACTTCATTGATTGTGCTTTTCCAGATCCTGCAGAATAGCTTCTTCAGGTTTGGTTGTCTTTATTTTTCTCGTATTCTGCATGGATGCTAACGGCATTTGATGACTTGTTAGTGTTGGCTGTGAGGTTTTACTGGGTGCCGTTATCAACAGAACTGTGGAATAGGTCTGAGCTTTGATCGCACATTCAGAGACAAACTTCCTAGCTAAGTCTAAGCTTATCATCCAGATAATAAATTTTCCTGAACAGCTTAAAATTTACTAATTAATACCTGAGTCAAGATAGTAGTGGTATAGAACACTTCCTGTAGCCACTGTGTTGTCAGAGCCCTTACCTGACAGCAGATGCAATACTGGTGTTCAGTTATTTGTGAATATGCCCCGGTGTTTAACGTGGCCCGCAACGACAGCAGACGAAATGCCCAATGCAATGCCGCACATCTCTTGTGCCTCTGTCAGATAATCTCGAAATGGTCTGCCAGCATTCTGGTGAAGCCAAATTACCTCCTCGTTACACATGAAACTGGAGATCAGAGCCTCACTGGGGTGGGTGAAGGCCAATTTGGTCAGTTGTTGGATGAAACAATTTTACTTAACTGTGTCACATCAGATATTTACTACTTTCAACTGCAGCAGTAAATACTAAAACCTTTGGGCCGAGCACTCCTCAGGATGCGAAATACACAGCATACCTGCTGTGAAGATGATGAGAATTGTTTCAAAGCAAGGAGTGAACTTGGAGCTTTGAAATGCACTGTGATTTCAGGAGATAATGGGAAGACGCTGTGCCAAGGTACCTGCACTTTGATTTAATATGTATCCAGTCTTCTCTAAACCAGCCTGTAACGCTTCTGTACTGGGGGAGGAAGATGCTCGGTGTCTGCAGGAGGCAATATAAGGCTTTTGTGTCAGCGCCAGGCTGTTTGGTAATCCAAAATCGGAGACCACATCAAGGAGAAAGCATTTCAAAGCTACAGCTTTTAAGCTTCAAAAAAGTCTTTGGAGATGACAGCAACGCTATGTCAATTGACAGCGTATTAGCAACTCAGAGGCTAAAGCCGGGGAAAAAAGAGGGTTTCGGGGAGGAGAGCAGGAGGGAGGTGACAGCAAGGACACCAAAATTGTTTGAAGAACTGGTGTGATACCTGGAGCCGGTCACACAGATGAAGGGACAGCTCTGCTCCGATCGCTGCCCCGAGAGCCCCGAAAATCTGATCGCCTGTTAAAAAAGCAAGAAGGGGTGGCCAAATCTGTGGTGAACAAAGTCAGAGCTTGAATGACCCCATTAAAAGCCTGGAGGCTGCTCACAGGCCGGGGCTGAGCCTGAGGTCAGGACATTTGCTGACCCTTATGGATTGAACAGCTGGCACGCCCCGCAGGCCCCAGCTGAGGGTGGTTACCTCCAGTGCATCTCAAACACCCAGCCTCCCTTAATGTTCTTCTTGGTAGCTCAGGGAAAGAATTGCTGGGGCATTTTTGTTGCGTGTGGTTTTCTTTATTTTTTAAAAATTTATTTCTTCCCTCAGCAGAATCCAATACTTCTGAAAAATAATACTGCGCCTATCTAATTTCTCCTGCTTCTTGCAGAGTGGCAAGCTCCAAGGATGAAATAGCAAACTTCTGGGCAGTGCTGGGTGGGTTTGGAGGCAGGTGAGGAGGGAAAGCTGCATTTCTAGCTGATGATTAAGCAAGAAGCCTTTGAAGTTGTAGACTAGCAGGCAGAAGGTTGTGGTTGCAAGAGGAAGAAGAGGTGGTACCTACATCCCTTAGAAGATGAAATTAAAGCAGGTAAGAAAAATTATTATTTCCCAGAGAAGCTGGTGTCTAATTGCACCCTCCAGATTTTCTCAGGAATTAAGGAGGGAGAAGGAAATATAACTAGTGGTCATGGGGAAATACTGATCCTGGCACACGGAGGGATTTCAAGAGGAGGCTGTTGGTGTCTGTTCCTTCGGAAGAAGTTTTGGTGGGCTCAGAGGGAATGGGAAATAAAATGGATGATTTGGAGGAACACACATTAAAACAAGGACAAGATAATAGAGACCTCAAGACACTTTAATATGTAGGAGTTGTACAGCACAGGTGATGTTTACTGTGAGTACATGGCGTTGCTTCAGAAACACCCTGGTCTAGAGTTTATTTTCTATCAGGTATTACCAATTGCTTGGCAGTTATCATCAGAACGTGCCATTTTATTCCCTTTCACATGGTCCATGTTGAATTTGTGTGCCGCTGACTTTTCAATGAGGCTGGTGTGGCGCTCGTGGAGTTGGAGCGGCCTTTGCCCACCCAGCGGGTAATTTTGCTGACGTGCAAACCTGAGCTGCTAAGATCAGTCTGCAGTATGTAGTTTATCTGAAAAGCACCACTTAAACTAAAGCTGCGTTGTGTGTGTGTTGTGTAGCTGCATAGATGTGAGGAAAAGATCTCTTGCCTTTACCGCTTCCTAATTAGTATTATCTCTTAAAGAAGCAATATCCACTCAGGTTAATGAGCTAGAACAAGGGCGGTTTCAGCAGCGAGGGCTGTGCGGAAGACTGAGTTTAACTACCTCTGGGATGGGAAGCAGTGTTTTCTCCCGGTGATGCTGGAACTTGGTTCATTTAGTGCATTGCAAACACCTTTCTGTGCCCCCGGTTTACTGCCTGGGCCTGACGTTCGGCTGATGTGAGCTGAGCTTATGAGCTACGCTCTAGAGCTCATCTGCAGTGAAATAATACAGCTGGTAATGCTGGAAGTTGTTCTGCTGCTCTGTGTGTTGTTTAGGGGGTTTTTTTTTGGTTCTTTTTTCCTCCTGGCTGAACAACGGAGTGGTTTTTGCAGTAACTTTTGCCAGGCTCTACAGGTTTATTTTCTCCTCAGAATGAATCCGTAAAATAGCAAATAATAATGGAAGATGGCACAGAAGTCATGGAATCAATAAGCTATTAGGAGGCAGAAGTGAAATGGGGAATGAATTTGGGAATCTGCAGGTATAATTAAAGGTGGCGATGAGCAGGTTGCGTCTTTTCTGATGCTGTTAAATCAGGTTTTCAGTTTTATGTAAAACCATAAACTAAGCCAAAGGTAAAAAAAGCAGCTGTCTCCTCCACATATTTACAGAAGATAGAAAATTCAAGCCAAAAACTGCCAGAAAGGGCTATAAACAAAGCATCTCTGACTCCCCATCAATCAGGAGTGACTGAGTCAGGGGTGTATGCAGTTTTCATGCAAAAAGTTGGCACTGTATTGCTGAATACCTGTCCTGTAGTGCCAGCTTGAGATCCAGGGCTCCTCCTGTCCCTTCCCATTAGCAAAGCTCTTGCAGTTCGTCCTGCGAACAAATTCTGCTCTAACCTTTGCTAATAGTAATGCACAAGAAAGGCAGATCGAATACTTTCTTTCCTTGCCAGCTTAGTGGTTATTGCTGCTCAGAGAAATAAGCTAACATCCACATTTTATTTCCAGGAAGCCTTCAGCTCGATATAAATCACATATTTGGGATGTACAGCTCTCTTTTTTTTTTGCCATTCTTTTACAATGTTGCTTGGAGGCATTTGTTATTGCAATATCTGAAAAAGGAGCTTGGTGAGTTTGGTTATAAGCTCAACCACCTCACGGGAGCAGAAGAGCAGTAGTTGCTGCTGCTTTTCTCTATGATAAACCTTCCTACGCGTGATCCGTTGTAAATTAACTGGTCCATTGTGCAGCAGCTTTCTGCTGGGCAGGCAATTAATGGTGCAATCAATGAAATTTACTCAATTTAGCTGTGACCTCTGAAGGCCAATCTGTCAACTTAACACTCAGAGGCTGAGAGCTGCTAAGCGAACCTTGCAGGCTTTCCCTCGTCACGATCACCAGTGCAGAGCATGCAGATTTGACAGCAAAATGCATGTTTCCAATGCCAATATTAGTCCTGGCGGTTTAGGAAAACTGGTCTTCAGATCCATGTTATTGAAAAGAAGCTGGGAGTCACTTTTGCTGGTGGTTGGATTGGAATGGATGGTGGAAGGATGCTGCGTGGGCTGTCACGTTTGTACAGCATCTGCCAAGGCCTGTTTCACAGCCATAAGCATCAAAACAATAGGATATATCAGATTTTATTATTATTATTGTGGTTGTAGCAGAAGGGATGGTTAAGAACTGGATGGAATATTTGCTCACTGAAATGTGGGAGGTAATTGATGGGCTGGAAGGGGAAGGTGGCCTGATCCACCGGCCCATTCCTCTGGCCAAGCGCCTCTTGGCATCTGGCACTTTTTTCCTGGGCCCTGAAGTATTTCAGCATCGGCCTTATCGCTCCACCGAGGAAAACGATTCCAACAAGAATTGCAAACGTCTGAACTGCAATGTAATTTTGGTTCAGCTCCTCGATCAGCAAGAGCTAAAGCCCCTCTGGTTTCTAACCCTGCTTGCTCAGTGTTTTGTATGTAAAACAGGTAGTCCTTGAGGGATAATACTTAGTTACTTTTCCAGATGCTGCTATATACATTTTCCCCTATCAGCTGAACTTGAACAGACTATTTTCTGTCTCTGGGGCCAGTGTTAAACACACCAGCATGAGCTGCCAATAAATAATGCAAAAGATTCCCCTGGCCAGGACTTTCTATTCTATTAGTAAGGGAAAAAAATATCAGGCTTCAGGTGGCATGGGAGCAGCTGAAAGTTTTAGTTTAACCTCCTCCTGGGATTATATGCAGATTTTTAATTTTTTTTTTAAATACCAGATGTCATAGGCGAGATTTTCCTGGTTCTCACCCTTCTCCCTTCTTGTGTCCTTTATTGCAACCTTCTCCCTGGGAAAACCACATCCTGCAAACATCTTCCTTCGCTCCTGCTGGTTTCTTCTCTGTTTAACCAGCTGCAGCACTCTTGCTAGAGTTTATTTTGCTCACAGTAAGCAGGGTATTCACGTAGGTTTTGTTACGGCCTGGCTCACAGCCCTCAAAAGACTCCCCATTTGTAACAATGACGGAAGTCGGCAAACCTGCCACTCTCCGGGTTTTCAGCTAGGTCAGCTTTCTCTTGTTTGAAAAACATGTTTTTTTGCATTGAAAACCCACCTTCTTTTGCAGCAGTTGTGATTATTTTTCGTTCACCCATTGCCCATTAACAGCCGTTTCCTGTGAACCTGCTTCTTTACAAACCAGAGGCTGCAGAATACAGATGTAAGAAAAAACCCAGCCTGTACCCACCACCCCCTCCAGTTTAATTACTATTTCAGTTCTCCCCTGCAGTGCTGTGTGTTCCCAGGGAGCACCTGGGAAATCCTCCCTGCACTGCAGCCCTACAAATATCTGTTTCTTTCTTAGAGGAATGAAAATAAATACATTTCAAGCTGGGTTTTGCTGAGGCAGAGAGGAAGCTGCATCAGGAAAATCTCAGTCCTTTAGCAAATGCAGACAAAACCGCTTGCCCGCTCTGCACAAACACCCTCTTGTGTACCTGGTATATTCATCTTTTTTCCTCTGAATAAAGAACATTGGGCTCAAAGCTTGTGGCTCTTGAGCATTCGAGAATATTTTGTGAAGGTGGGGACCACTTGCATGGAGCGGTGAGACTCGCACGGCTGGAGCTGCTGAAGGGCTGTGAGTGATGGATTTGGTTTCCTGTTTGTCCTTCAGAATTTAACGCTAAAGGTGTTTAATATAACTGGAAAGATTGTCTCCCCTCGCTGTGTACAGTTTGGTGATGGAATACGGCCCCAGGCAGATAAAAACTCAACTGCCCCTGGGGTGAAGGAAGAGCAGGATCGCTGTGTGATCTGCACACCAAAGGGATCGGGAAGAGATTAAATCTGTTGCTCACGCAGGTACATTACACCGGGGAGGTTAGGTTAGTTGTCTTTTCCCTTCCTCCTAAGCATCAATACATGAATACAGCTAATAAGGTCAATCGGTTTCCTTGGCAATAGCAGCTACTGGCAGTGTGCTCCCAGTTAATGGGACACGGGAGTCTTTGCGTTTCTGAGGATGCGAGTGGTCCCTGCACGGGCTCAGGAGCCTCCTCCATTCCTGCTGCTGAACCATAGGAAAGCGCCGAAGCGTTTGTGCCGGAGTGCAAAGTCGGTCACAGTGCGACAACCCACTGTGGTTTCGTTGCCTGGCGCAGCCCATTCCCCGGCTCAGGTGCTGCTGCTCCCCCGCTGTCCCCTTAGTCCCTTGGGTTGCTTTTTTGCGTCTCCTCCGTGGCGGTTTTGGTAGATGTTTGCAGCCTGCCGCTCTCCCGAGGATGGGCAAGCAGCAAGCGCTGCTTTTGCCCAAAGTGGGGTTGAGCTTTGTGTCCTCAGCAGAGCCTTCTATGGGTCCTTGCTCTCCTTCCCCAGGGGTGACCGTCACCAGCCTTCTGTCCCAACCCCTCCAGTATTGTAACCTTCATTTTAAATGAATAATCACCTTCAAAACCCAAACAGAGCTTGGGCAAACTCTTCTGAGATAACCCAGCTGGAACGAGCCCTCCGGAGTGTGTGGCACCAGCTCTTTCATGCCTCTCTAGTTCCTCACCTACCGTTTTGATCCCCCTTAGTTTGGGCTCTTTAATCTACGCAGAATGATTTCAAATTACATTTTTGTTGCTGAAGGCATAAATCTCTCACAGACCAGTTTCTTTCCTGCACAGGCAGAGCTGTGTGATGCTGGTGGAGACAACTAACCAAACCGGGATTGGATGTTTTATGGATTTTTAATGTTATGGTGGCCATTTCCTCCCCCCTTTGACAACAAATGACCTCAATCAACTTTAATATTCTAACAGCAGTGGTTTTCAGTACTCAGATCCTTCTTCTAGGGCCATTTAAAGGCTTCTGTCCAGAACAAGTAGCCCAGTGTAGCACAGGGAACATCCATTACATGTGGAGAGAGCTCCCAGCTTGTTTTGATGCTGATGGGCTGGGAAGGGAAGCAATCTCACATTTCTTTTGTTTAAAAAAATAAAACCCAAAACCCAACACTCTCCACTGAGCCCCCAGGATCATTGTCATCCTGAAGTGGAATAAATGGCTAATTGACCTAATCCACACTGTGAGGAAGAGACCGATTAGCTAAAGCCCTCTTGTTATAACTGAGTAACTGTCTCTGCTAGAGCTGTGGTATTTTTCTTTTCCTATGAAAGTCAGTAATTTGGTGCATACTTCAGCACACACAAATATATCAACAAAAGGCCCTTTCTAGTTATTTTTCTTTCTCAGAAGGACTAAATCCTGGCCGGACCCAGCAGCGCTGGGCACAGAGCCTTGTGCTGAGCCATCTGCAGCTGCAGTCTGAGCTGCTGGTTGCCCCTTGCAGAAAGAGCCTGACAGATGCAAAATACCTCCTGGCTGATTGATGTATTTCACAGCAGGTAGAAGCTCGGCGAGAGGGGCAATGTGGCAGGAACAACCTCCCGAGTGGTTTGTGTCGGTGAGGGAATTGAGCGTGCAAAGCATCAATAAGTGATGCAGCGCTCTAGACGCAGAGTGCGTCTGGTTGTGAATTTGCGTGGCCAAACCGGGGGTCCAGACGGATGCTGAGGTCCAGGACGGTCGGCTCCTGTGCAGATTATAGCGGCATCTAAGTTGCAAAATTGGTTTCCGTTTATTTTGTCTCTACAAATTTCCTCTTTCAATGTTCTGCTGCAGCCTTGCAGCAAGGAGCTTGTGATTTAAACAGTTTAAACAGATGGGTGCCCGAGCTGTGCAGGAGAAGGAGGGGAGCCTGGTGTTTGAGGTACTGAGCAAACCAGTGCCTGACCTCAGAGAAGAAGTTGCTGGAGATTCTTTTTATTTTTTTTTGCAAGGAGAAATCTTGTTCTTGATGCAATCCCCGGAGGTTGAGTTAACAAATCTCTGTAGGGATGTACTCCTGGCTCAGCAGGACGACGTGTGATGTAGCGGATGAACTAGCGATTTGCTGCCCGTGTCTCATTGCCTGCCCTGGGTGTAAGCGCGGGCTCTACATGCTGCACATCAACCTTTCTATTTGAGCAAACCTTGTGTATCACATCTTCATTTATAACTCTTATAAATGCGCATTCTAAAGTTGTAATGATGGTGGAAATAGTCCCCAAGTGCTGCGGGGAAGGTCTCCTGTGGGTCAGGACGAACCTGCTCCCACCAGCTGCCGTGCCCTGTGCCAGCCCCTGCCCCAATTTGCTGCTGGAACAAATGTCATATAAACAGTTCTTGCTGCAAATCAAAAGCCGTTCCCTTCGGTGCGCTGAGACTGTTTTCACTGGAGAGAAACACCCTGTGGAGCAGCGTGCTGTTCTTGGTATTCCTTTCTCCCGCATTAGTTTTGCACACTGGCAACATCTCCAATTTAACAGATGCTTTTATGGTGCTTCTGTGTCCACCTCGTGCTCACCCTGCAGAATCCAGCCCATAAACTGGGCTGTTTATTTCTCCAGCCAGCTACAACGACCTTTTCTTGTAGGCGCCCTGGAGAACCCAGACCTGTAGTGCTTAGCACTGGGTGTTTTTTGCTCTGGGCTGCTGGCTGGACATTCAGTCTGTACACAGGAAAAATTCAACGCTGCGTCTTTATTAAACATTGTCATTTATTTTGATTACGGATAGCTCCTTTATTTCAAACAGAACAGTTTATTCACTGCAAAGATTTTTTCTCATGCCTGTTGAGTTAGCATTGAAAAAAAAAAAAAGGGAAAAAGGGCTGGGTACATGCAAATCATACTGAATGTTGCCAAATGTATTAAAACGAGTAGCAGAGTTTCTTCTAAGTTACCTACTTGCATACGGAGGAGAAAAAACCATCGGCAGCATGAAGACCCTCTGGAAACAGCTTCCTGGCACAGTGATGTTAAATGAACAGAGCCAAAGAGATGACCAAAAAATCTCATTGTGTCTGCACCCAGAACAAGCAAAGCCAGAGGGTCACTGCTGCGAGCCAGGAAAACGATGCTGTAAAGCTGGTCAGGGGAAGGGCTCTGAACAGAGAGAAAAGGGCTCTGAACAGAGAGAAAACGGAGCCGTGTTTGGTCCTTTGAAGTAAGGGAGGGGAAGTTTTTTTCATGCTTTCCTGCCCTCCCCCAGGTTTAGGATAAAATGAAATTCTGGTTCAAAAGCCAAAGTGCACGTTCCAGCACTGCTGCTCTGGGATTATCCATTTTCCATCAAAAATAAAATAACATCAAACCCATGTCTGTTAGAAAAAACCAAACCAACGTCTTAGAAACAAAGCACTTCTGGTCTGGGGTTGATGGCCACCACCAAGTGACCCGACAGCCTTTCTGAGGCTTTAAATCTCCAGCTGGCTGTGTCGGCCCAGCTCTCAGTGGCAGTGATACAGGGATGAACCCCGGGATTATTTTTGTCTTTTACAAACCTTCAGTATTGTGGTCTCCTTTGTCAGCAACAGCAATGAACCTGAGCCGAGCCCCGGCTCCAGTTTTTGCAGATCGCTCCCCAAAATGGACCGAACGCTCTCAGTGTTGCTGGTTCGAGGTCCTGCACAGATGAGTTAGCATTGACTACAGCAGGAGTTACTACAGCAGCACGGCTGGTGGTAAACTGGATTTTACATCTGAATAAATACTGGACACGTGCAAGTGTCAGCCCGATTTTGGTAAGGCTGGAGGGGAAGAGCTGTCTCCAGACACACAGTGGGCCGGGATTTAGCTCCGCACCAGGAAATCAAAGCTCTCCCTTTGGGCTGGCTCACAATATTAAGAGAAACGCCCCTGGTTAGTGTGCGGTCAGACTTTTGTTGTACCTCTGCAGAATGGCTGCTATTCATCAGCAACTCCTCAAGTCGGGATTGGAAAGGATTTAAGGTTTTTCGCGGCACAGTTTGCTTTGGGGTGACTGCTGTCTGTCCATCGCGCGTGGGAGAGCAGCTAGGGTCTGGCTAGATCCAGCGCTAAGGACGGGGAGCCCTTCCCTGCAAAGTCTGGGCACCTTCGTCTCCCCTTTTGTGCTTTTTCACAGGGCCTCATGTTACACCACCTTGGAGATGCATTTTTGGGAGGTTAAAAAGCATAGCACATCACTAACGTTTAAAAATACCTGGCCAGCTTCCATAAAATACAAATATTCAACGCCATCACCTTTATGTGTTCTATGAAACAGTTGACATTCGTTGTAACCGAGGAAGGCAGCAGTCCAGATCCCCAAGCATCCCACTGTGTGAGTTAACCCTTCGCTGAGACCTCCGACGCTCAGGGCTCGGTTTTAAGTCATCCTTGCTCAACGTGCCCACCCAATGGCCGCGGAGCTGGACATCATGTCTGCGGCATCACGGCACCTCGCTCCGAGTTGGGCAGCTCCCCAGCCTCGACTGTTCTGTCCGTCTGCTGCGAGCCTGTGTTGTCAGTCTCGCACGGTCCAGCTCGCAGGTCCTCCTGGCTCTCGGCCAGGCCATCTTGGCTCTCCAGATCACTTACCTGCCCCTCCCCGAACTCCAGAATGGTCGGCAAGTTGCCTTGCTTTGGGCATCGTCTCTTCAGACTGACCAAGAAGGGCTGCGGCAAGGAGAAGATGTCCACGTTGTTGCCAAGGTCAATCCAGGTGACGCTGGGGAACTTCTTGGGGTCCTTGAGGGTTTCGGTGAGGTCCCGTAGGATGGCTTTGGTGAGCCGGTTGCCGTTGAGGGACAGGGTGGTGAGGTGGGGCAGCACGCAGAGCGCCGGCAGCAGCTGCAGCAGCATGTCGTCCGTCAGCTCCGTGAAGCACAGCTCCACCGTGTCGATGTGCTCCGAGCTGTGCTGCAGGTAGGACGTGACACGGTCCAAGTCCTTCAGCGTCAGCGGGATGCCCGACAAGTCCACTGTGTTGTCCTGAGGCTTCCCCATCAAGACAGCTTTCAAGCTGCAGGGGAAGAAAAGCAGAGGGACATTAATGCGGGGGGGACGTCTCTGCTTGGTGGCATCACTTCGGGCTCCCTGGCTGCTCTTGGAGGGGGCAGGAATATGAGATATTTAGGTAAGACGTTCAGCTGGGGGTAACCGTGTCTTCTGTAGAGGCCAGGAGTGCATGTAGCTGAGGGGCAGAGAGACATTTCAAGGCTGTTTATTGATAGAAGATGGTCAGAAACAAGAAAAGCATATTAAAAAAAAACCCAACGTAATTCAGAAAGAGCGTGGATTTCCACAGCCACTGCAAAACCCTCAATAAAGAGGCAATCTTGCTGCTTTTAAAGGTGATTACGTTCGTAGGTCCTCTTGGCTGTTCAGGTGGGAAACTGAGGACCTGCACCAGGACGATTTTAGCCTAAGACAGCAAATGCAGAATAGACAGCTCCAGGGTCAGGTGATTCGCTCTAGTATTTCCAGTGTGTTAGACCTATTATGTCTCTTCAGTCTAGCTGCCGAGCAGATGAGCACTACGGAAACATCCGTAGATAAATAAATTAATTCTCTCAACGGCCCAACGGAGGCTCATTAGCACGAGCTAGACTGGAGTTTCACAGGTCAATTTTTCTTTTACAGCGAATCAAAGAACACGCTGACGATCAGGACCTGTTGGCAGACCAGCGCTGCTGAGGACTTTTTGCTAATGAATTATTCCAAGTGAATTAGGAGGGGGAAGGAGCCTGGTGCATGCTAATTGCCCGTGTCAGCTTGGTGAGCTCTCATCTCATCTGCCACGGCGGCACACGCGTCAGCCTCGCGCCACAGCAGCCAGCTGTGGAAATGCTTTTGCCTTTCATTGCAGCCTGAGCCAGAGAACGGTTCTGCCCAGCACCTGATGGTTTTTCTAGCTGAAAATGCAAACCGCCACTAATGCTGGCTTTTCTGAGCCGCCGAGCAATGCCCACCACCTTCGCTGTGCGGATGCTCCGGTGCCAACGTACCATGTTTGAAATCTGTCCTGCAGGGCACGGTAAGATGTTTTATGGCTGGTCCTAAAGCACGAGCTGTTTGTGATCTGGGGGTGTGCGCAGGCAGCTGGTTTAAGCATTGGGCTTTACCCCTGAGGAGCTGCAGAAGCTGGAGAGCGGTGAATTGTGCTTGAACTTTAACTCGTAAATAATGCACATAGACAGAAAATCGTGCAAGGCTTTGTGAGCTCCCCACTAGTCTTCAGGGAGTAACTTAGAACAGAGGCAAGGTGGAAGGAAATTAAGGGTATTTATAACCACCAAAGCACTTTTTTGTTGGCTGATGGATACTTGTTCACCACTGGGGTACAAGGAGTTTGCTGTGGCTGCTTAATGTACTGAAGACCTGCAAGCCAAGGAGGAGTGAAATTCCTGCAGTTCCTATGGAAATCAACCAAAAAAATGCATAGAGGGGGGCAGTTTCCAAAATAATCATCACTTAGGTTGGTGCAAATCCCCATCGCCTTACGTAAGATCCTGAGCTGCTCTTCCACAGGGATGCGTTTCAAATTAAAATTGCCAGGTGAATCTAAGCATCATTCACACACAGGGTTGGGCCCTCACTTTCGTAGTGTTAGGTCAGCCTTAAAGCCTATTTAACATCAGAAAATAGCTCAAAATTTCTAGGAGCAAACAGCTCTGGAAGCTGTGGTAGAAATAACTTACCTAGGTGGGGGATCAGTCCTCAAGCGTACCCAGTACCAGGAGAACAAAAGGGCTTTTAAAAAAGTTACAAAGCTACTCATGTTTTTGCTTGTTTAATATAGGAAGGTTGAGGTTTTTCTCTTATAGCATGACAGATCATACAGTGAAGTGAGGTGTAGTCAGGTTGGGGACCAGGGCAATGTCTTGGTATCAAGGTCTTCACATCTAAACTCAAAAAACCCCCACCCAAACCACTCTAAATTGTTTTGCTGACTGGGAGCCCAAAGCTGGTATGCTGTCAGATACAGCACACAGTATCCCTGTGAATAAGTGATAACCATTTAATAGCATGGCTAAAATAAGCATTCAGGGGCTGATCTTTGTTTTATCCAGCCTGGAAATCCCCCACAAGCAGTGATGCTGTCCCAAACTTTATGGAACTTCTTGTGGGACTTCCAGTGTGGCTTTAATTCAACAAAGCCAAGAGGATAACAAAGGGGGAGCGGGGGTAACTTCAGGGCAGCTCTTCTTTTTGTTTTGAGCTGCATTCAATATTGCTTCACATTTGTTTTTTTCTTCCCTTGGAGCATGCATACAACTTCTGCCAGCAAGCAAAAGAGAATTTCTCACTAGGGCTCTATCCTTCTCCCCTTGAGAGGGATTTAGCTGATACCTGCTGAAACGGATTGATTATCTTGCACAAATAGCCTTTTCACCCTGAAGGTGTGTGGTTTCTATCAAAGGCAGAGGAAATCTCCCAAATCAGCGGGTCAGAGCAGCCCGTGTTTGTGCTGGGCTGTTCTGCCGCAGCCTCCGCTCAATCTGTCCCTGGGGAAACAAACCAACCAGCCCCAAACGCGATTTAATAGAAATAGTTCTGTGGATGTTCCGAAGCATCTCATGGAAAGGAGGACGATATTATATTAACAAACAGCTGTAAAAACTTTTATCCCTGCCATGAAGTTTGCCACAGAGTGGCCCCAAATCTCTGTAGTAAGATCTTACCATGAAACAAATCCCTCTGAGCTTTAGTGGAGGATCAGTTACACCCACTTGGTTTCATCCTCACATTATGAGGATATTCCATAGAGGAAGACACGGATTTTTGATTTTTTTTTCTCAGCTGGAAACAGTATATGGTTTTGACCAATATAATGATAGGATTGTGTATACAAAACCCTGATAATGCCTTGACAGGGCACTGGTTTATATAGACTTGTTCTGAACGGAAAGCTATTTTGCATTTAGCATGAATCAGATCAGAAAGTGTTCACATGACCAAGAATATTGATGTTTAGATCAAAGAGAATTAAAAGAAAGGGATTTAATGACATTTCTCTAAAGCGCTGCACAAATCCGGACATGAGATGCTGATGTGTCATGTAATGAAGTGTAAATGGGCTATTGAGCCTCTTCCTTGGACAGCAAAGGAATAGCTCAAGAAAATGAAGAACTGGCAGCCTCACAGAGTGACAAACTACAGTATGAAATGTATATGATATCACTGGTGAGCAAATTATTTATGAAAACATCATCAAAAAAATCATTGAACATAGTGAATCATCAGAAATAAAGTCTTGAGATAAAAGACGTCCTGAAATACTGGTACTATCAAAGGTAAGTACTAAATAGCTTTTTCAGAGTCCCTACTGCTTCAAATAATGGTAGTCTGGAATAGATAGTTTGGAAACGGAGGGAAGGAATAGAAACAAATGCATGTACTCTGTTAGTAATAAAATTGACAAAAGGTTTAAGCTCCCTCAGCCTCAAAGGAGGAACAGAGCCAAGAAAATATAATTATTTAGCTTAAATGAAGAATGCGACTGAGGTGTATATAATAATATATAATATATTATTATACGTATGATGGATAGATTATAATAAGGATGCATAAAACAGAGAAGATGAGAAAAGACTGCTCTTTATCTTGCTCTTAAAGCACGAGCTCAGGGACACCCACTGATGCTGGAAAATGAAACTCCCAGGGGATAAAAGGCAGGAGCGTGGAGCAGAGCTCAGATTAACCTCCCGGCTCCAGCCACGGGATGTCACTGAGATCAAGGGCTTTGTGGGAGGTCCAAAGCGGACACCGCATTGCTTGGCTGATAACATCAAAAGTCATGTTAGAGTTTGGGGGGAAAAAAAAAAAACAAACAGCGTGGGTTTATGTCCTGGAATATAAGCGTAGAAATTCCATAATTCACCAATACGGGGCCTTTTTGCTTCGTTGCCAGGAGTCTGGACAAGGGGGGATGGTTTGATCCTGTGTGAGCAGCCTATTGCTGAGCGGCCGTGGGACCCAGAGAGACATAAAGGGGTATAAAAATACACACACATGTGCCTGTCTCTGTGTGTTTTGCAGCTGCTCCTTATTTAAACTGGGGAGAGGCATTATAGTCCCAGAGCAAAAATGCTACTACTTATGCCAGCGGCAAGGAAAGGGCTCGATTTCCCAAGTCAAGTTCGAAAAAAGAATTATTTTAACAGGTTTGTGATGCTGCCTGGTTGAATTTCTTTCCTTTGTTTTGTTGGGCTTTTTTTTGTTGTTTGTTGTTGTTGTTGTTATTGTTGTAGTATTGTTTTTTGGGTTTTTTTTCAAATGAAAGGTGAAATCAATTTTTTTAAAAAATGAAAGATTAAATCCAAAAACTAATGTAGACAGAGCCCAGCTCAGAACCAAAGCTGCCAAATTCTCCAAAATTTGAAGACATGGGACCATCACAACTCGTACTCACCTTTAACTCCATTCTTAAGCTTTATTCCTCAGCACATGTTTGTACTGTTGTGATTATTCATTAGCTGGTTTAGCTCATTGTTTAGTACCACAGAAAGGTTTAGAGCTTTAGCAACAGCATAGTTTAAAGCTTGTGTTTTCTTCTGCCTTTACAAAGAAATCACTTGGAAATATTTCACTCCTCTCCTTAGAGAGATTCAAGTGAAAGAGGCTTTTTAAAAAATATATAAATATGTAACTTTAAAGATTCTTTAGAGCATATCAATGAACACATAAGAAATCCATAAGTCTTTACTGTTAAAAGGGAAAGTACAGTGGGGATTAGTTATTTTGGGCTCTCGTTGCAGGAGCCTTCCCAGTTTCGCTGAGGTTTGCAGTTTTTCAAGTCAGAAAGTTCTACATCCCCAGTGTTAATGTCCTTCCCCACTACCAAAATCCAAGCGAGTACTACCTGGTTTTGGGGGGTTTGGGAGGGCAGATCGCTCAGCCTGGAGCTCATCAGCTGGGGGCTTTGCTCCTCATTTTGGCCCTGATGTGTGACATCAAAATCAGCATTATCGTGGCCATTTATAAAATAATTGTGGCTGCTGGGAAAGCTTTGTGGGAATGACATCACCCAACAGCCCTACACAGGATCGCCTATTGCCATTGCACTGGGTTGTTTCTCAGATCCAGCACAGCATTTTTTTAAAAGCGTCTTGTTAAGGGCGTACCTGGAGGGAATGCTGAATTCCATGTTATTTTTTTCCTTTTTTCGCTGGTCGCTGTGCACGATGCTCACGGCCATCCCTCCTCTGCGTGCCCAAGCACACGGGCTGCTCCAGGAATAGCTCTTTGTTTAAACGCCTTTCCTTTCCAAATCCCACTGAATTTTCTTTGGCTCCACACCAAGCTCCACAGGCCTGTTCCTCCCCTGTTCCAGGCACAAAGCTTGGGGTGTGCATGGGGTATTTGATGGGAAGGGTAATTCCTGTGCACCCCAGAACATCCCCCTGACACGGGTCTCGTGGCTTTGACCACAGTGTGACAGTGGAAGGACTGATGGCGTCAGATCTCACTCAATAAATCCTTCCCATCACGATAAGATCAAGTCAAGCATCTTTGATTTACATTTCTCTACTAAATTACTCCATGCCTGTGTAACGTCTCCATGGACACATATTAAATTCTAAAAACTCGCGAGACAAACAAGAAAAAGTGATATTTTTTTGGGTTTGATGACCCTTTCTTTACACCAGCCTCAATTCCTTCCTCTTGACCGGTTTGCTGAAGAGCCATCCACTAGAGAGCACTGTCACCCAGCCCTTGGTGCCCAAATCCAGCACGTCACCCCAGAGCAGGAGGGGGAGACAGCCCACAAATTGGACCTTATAGATGGGTTCCCACCTTGCAGGGGACGGGACACTGTCCCATCCCTGCTGTGGTGAAGGGATAAGATGTCATCGGGTGTCTTACTCACGGCTCTTCCGCTGGGTATGTCACGTGGGCCGAGTGACTGAGAGCTGATGGTGGCTTTAGATAGATGCGCTCAGACTTTGGAGACCCAGATCTGGCTCTCAGTGCATTCTAATATTCAAAATAATGTGCACCTGGAGGAAGGAATCTGGTATTTTGGGTGCAACGTCTCTTTGGGGAGAAACAGCACAAAAGAAGAGAACAGAGAGCAGAATAAACAGACAATAGTCTGCTTAGGGCTGGGAGGATTAATTGGTTTTAACATCTCCCCAAATGCCCCTAAGTCTAACCCAGAGCACCTTTCTGAGGAACTGAAATAAAGGACAGAATTTGTCTTTCCATTAAGCATTTTGGCAATGCGATATTTAATCCCTTTCTAAGGCTGATGTGCTTCAATCTTGTGCTAGCACAGAGCAGAAGGGAAACCGAGGGGACAGAAGGTCAGGCAGCTCAGGCGAAAACTGCCGGCAAAGACTGTCGGGCTGCGGGAAGTGTGAAGAATGTGTTGATTTTGGAAACCAAAAAGAAAAATATCTGCATAAAAGAAGGAACCAGACACATTGAACAAGTTATCGAAATAAATTTAAAAGGGGGGGGGGAAAAAGGCGCAGTCTCTTTTGGTTTTTCAGTCCAAACCACATAAACTTGACCTGCTCACCTTGGCCAAGTGGAAATCACAGATCCATTCTCTGGGAACTCAAGGAAAAGTCCATCCAAATCCAACTGCTGCTGGAGAAGCGGCTGCACTGGATGGACATTTGGTGACCTACAGCTGCTGATGGGGCCCTGTGACGGTCACCCCCTAAAGAAGGTCCAGTGGTAAGGTTAAACCAAATAAAACGTCTGGGATAGATCAAAATAACACCCATTTCTTCTACAACCAAGCTCCCCCAGCAAACTGCTCTTCCCTGCAGCTTTCATCATTCTACAGCTGCGAGATTACTGCTGTGTCATAATTTCATGGCATCTCTGTGGTATTTAGTAAAAGGACCCAATTAAACCTTTAAAAGCAACAAGCTTCTTGGAAAATGAAGCACTGTTATGCGAAGAAGCAACTTGATAAATATCTCCAGTCGGGATAATTAAGCAGAAGAACTGCTCTCATTTGCGTGCCACACAGCCAGCTCCTCATCATGGGCCAGGGCCGAGGAGGCTGGATTCAAATATTTAGCGAAGTAATGGTCTTTTGCTCTGTATGAGAACCACCATTTATGTATTACAAGAAAAGGGACTTTTTCCCAACTTGTTTTTGATTTTCTGCTAAACAAAATTCTAAATATAAGCATTTGGGATCCATTAAAATGGTTTGCTATAATTATAACTCTAACTTATTGCAAAAAAATGTAAATATCCTGCTGTTGGAAGTACTCAATTTTTCTTTCCCCATCCTCCCCAAAATGAAATGTATTTATATACTCCTTCCTATGATACATTTTGCTCTCAAGAAACCTGCATTTTCCTACAAAGAAACTGTGCTGGAATATTTCCAAAAGACTCTCCTCCAGTATAATAAGAAACTGCAGCTGATGCTCCATTAATAACATGCATTTGCAGAAAAGGCAATTTGCACAAGTGCCAACAGAAAAACAATCAAGAATTTAAAAGACAACAACATGTTGGACTTGTTGCTTCTGTAAATGACCTCCTGGAAGAGAACTGGACCAGAATAAGAAATTGTTCAAGTTTGCATTATAACAAACAATAGTTTGTAATAAAATAAACAACATTTTCTTTAAATTCTAACATGGGGGGGGGGGAAAAAGGCTGAAAAGAGTCTTGGAGAGGGACTTTTGTGATTGAGGATATTAAAAATACCCGAGTAGCTATTTGATTTACATGAGCAACTCACCGCTACAGAGAAAAGAAGCTGATGTGCTCTGGTTTGACTAGAAAAAAAACGATCTTTGAATTCGTTTGTAGTCCTCAGTGTCCAACAGAAAAAGGCCATAGGAAGAGGAATCACTAGTAAATTGCTCATAAAAGCATACTATTTGCTACCCAGACATTTACAAGTTCCAAGGAAGAGGAGAAAGAAGGAAAGGGACGGCGAGGCTGAGAGTTGGGGGCAAGATGTGTGGGATGGGAGGCCCATGGGGATGGATGGAGCACGGCAAGGCCCCTTCTGCAAAACCGGGGTGGGTGGTTGCTCCAAATCCTTCATTTCAGCCTCTCTCTTCAGTTTGTTACCACTTGGTCTTGTCGTTCCAAGGAACGACCCCACAAGCTGGCTGGATGTGACCCCCAGTGTGGGGTGGGAGAGTGTGGCTGCTCCTTCTCTGTCCCCTGCGCCACAAATTTTAGAGAAAAATAAATGAGTTTTGATGTATCTTGTCTATTTGCAGATGAAAGGGGCTGTTCTTAATTATCGCCATCCCTTTCCAGGGGCTGGGGAGTTTTGGGGTTTGGGAAACACAAGCAATCAGGAGAAGTGGTTTGAGAGGCATCAGCTCTTAAACCTGCCCCTGGTGCTGCGAAACAACCACCAAAAACCAGGAAAAGTCTGCAGAGAACTGCACATATCAAACCGAACAGGCTTTCACTGAAGAACTGAGGTTCACACTTTCTGGAGTCTATTTATGTTTCCTGTCCTTCGAAATCAGTTTAATTCCATTAATACAGAGGGGAAGCAAACAGAACTTTGCTGGAGGGGTTGCTGAGGGGAGAGAAGCTTCAACTCTGATCCTCCAGCCCAGTTTTCTCATCAGAAACCAAACCAAAGAAGAAAAACAAAACCCCTCTCCCAACTGGTCCTCCTGCAATTAGGGAGGGATCAGCTGCCAAAGTGTGTGCCTGGGGCTTCGCTTTCCCTAAACTGTTTATTTTATTGGAGCCCAGATCACATTTGGAAGAGTTTAGGCAGGCAGAGGTCCTCCATCGCCTGTGCTGCTCTGATGAGAGCCAGAGCACGAGACGCAGCCGCCAGCCCGGCTCCCAGGGTCCCTGCTTGTCCCTCGTCATGTTTGGGAAGACGTTTTCTCCAGGGCCAGGAGCTGATGTGACTCCCCATTTTCCCTCCCACATCCTTGCGTAGCTTCCATTTCAAGCCAAACCTCTGTCCTTCCTGCTGCCGTCCCAACACCTCTGGTGTCCAAAGAGAGAGTCTGAATCCCAACATGGGTCCTGATGCTTTTGTAGGTGGATCAAAGGGAAACCACCTGCTTCTGTTTCAGCCTGACTGCAGACACGTTTCAGACAGCAGGGTTTTGGACTAGATGAGCTTTGAAGGTCCCTTCCAACCCAAACCATTCTATGAGTCTATGACAAAGCCCTTGTGCTGTCACTGTCCTGCAGGGGCACGCGATACGGAGGGACGAGACCCCTGGGGATTAGGAAAGATTAAGCTAATGAGACTTGACCGGTATGCGACTGCTGCC
Source organism: Pampusana beccarii (assembly GCA_013399365.1). Taxonomy (NCBI): domain Eukaryota; kingdom Metazoa; phylum Chordata; class Aves; order Columbiformes; family Columbidae; genus Pampusana; species Pampusana beccarii. Next base: position 196,479 of record VWYH01007450.1, on the reverse strand, counting down.
TCAAGCCCTCCCAGCGCTGGGAGATGCAATCTGCTTCACATTAACATGCACAGAAAATAATGGGTCCTACTCAGCACAGCAAAACAGAGTGACCATTGTAACCTCAGCTTTCATCAGATGAAGAATAACAGGATACAACCTGATCCACTACCAGTTCCCTGCTCGCGTCTTCAAAAGAAAAAGGGATGTTTTTTGTAGCGTTAACATATTCTGTTCCAACGAGAAGATTTAATAGTACCTCTGTCCTCTATTTGTATATACAATAAAAAGTTGCTCACTGGAGCAGGGAGTTGAACCTGCTTTTTTTGCATCCTATAGGTTCCTTTTCCTGCTGGGCACAGTTTCTCGCACAGCTTTGCTACCACCTCACAAAGTTATTTCATTTTAACAGACCCTTTCCATGAGCCTGGGGTCAGCAGAAAGCAGCTACCGTTTCTGGGGCTGCAAAACCAAACAAAAGAGAAAAGGCAATGACGAGTATCTTTAACCACCCAAAGAAAACCCTCCTTTCCCCCTAGCACTTCATTGCTTTTGGCAGGTTATTTCCCTGCTGAAGCTGGGGATTTCAGCATTCATCTCCCCCCAAAAAGATGAAAACTGAGCTAATGTTGGAGGTGAAGCTGGCTGCCAAGACTGCCTTTTCAGCTGGGTATAACAGAAAAGACATTTGATATGCTGCTCTTTACAGCAAAACATCAGTGCTGCCCAGCTCCCTGAGTCCCTACGGCACCGCAAATTCCCCCGGACAGGCAGGAAAACCACAAAAACCTTCCCTGAATTGTCCCTGACTGGCTGTGTAACCTACTTGCTTTTCTGACAAAAGACAGGCCCTGTTATCAGCTGTGTCAATAAAACCACAAACCAATCACCCTCGCCCATTCAGCTTTCCAAACGCAAACATTTTACCCTTTTTTCTGTTTTCTGTACCCATCAGTGATGAGGTTTCATGTCTCTGTGCTCCAAGCACAAGTCTCCAGCTCACTGTCTTTGGGATGAGCCACATTTTAGCCCTCAGTGGCCAGCATGACCCAATAGCTGATTGAAATGAGGTAGACAGGAGAGGATTCACTACAGATGGGCATTTCTTTTACAGCCAAGGTGCTGCCAAGGAATAATCCTCATCCCTTGTTTCAAGGTGAGAAGTGACCTTCACGAGACACTGAGCACGCAGGGAGGCTGGCACACGAGGATGGCTTCTTCCCAAAAAACACCCCGACTCCACCGTTTGATGCTAACCCTGGACAAGGGGAGGGTGAAACACCTGGAAGAACATATTGCCACCCCGGGCTACACGTTTCTAGACAAAAGAAATCAATCTTGGGCTGAATACCCCATTCCTCAGGGACCGACGTGTGTCAAAACACAGGCTGCCGTGTGCTGGCAAGATCTGCAAAAGCCCAAGCTGAGAATTGAACAGGGGCAGGGTCTGCACTCTCTTTTCCTGGAGGTGCCAACCAGGCCCTTTTGAGATGCAAAAGACCCTTCTGTACTTTCCTGAGCACTGTCAGGATGCTCGGCTTTTCACCATCTTTTCCCCAGCCCATCACCCAAGGGACAACGCCACCTCTAATGACGAAGTGTCAAACTGGAAGGGGACGAGTCAAGCCTGTGTCTGGGTCACCCGTGGGCTGAGGCTCCCAGGGGACAGATGGAAAGGCCTGGTTGTGAGCAACTGGAAAAGCAAGGCTGTGAGAAGCTGGGTTCAAGATGCAGGAGCCAGTGCCAGAAAAGCCCCAGCCGTGCTGGCGGCCGGCGCGCTCGCACGGTTCATCGCTGCGGCCTGCACCCTGTGGCTCGCAGCTCCCCCTGCGCGGCTCACAGCCTTCTGCGCTCTGACCCTCCCGTCTGAGCTCTCCCACTCCTTCCAGCCCCACAGCGATAAACAAGAAAAAAGAAACAACCCAGATCCAGCCCAAATACACCTCGGTGCCTCCTTGAAACACTCGGTGCCCAGTTGCCACCAGCCAAAACCGTCATACCGAAAACCGCGGTCCAGCCCTTTGCCTCCCCACGGCAGCAAGGAGCAGCGGCGCCTCAGCGCTCCTATCACTGTCCTCCTTCACACTGCTCTTTTAAAGCATTATTTTCATTTAAAGAGAGTAGCAGCAGGCGTGGGAGGTGGAAACTCACCCCCATAGCGAGTGGGAGCCCCAAGTCCAAGTGATGAATGAGCTCACTAAACACATTTACTTACCACCGCTAACGATGCGCGATGTGAAAGGGCTCGAAAAAAAATTTAAAAGCCTCTATCAAAGCTTCAGTCTCCTAATTGGGAAATATAGCCAGGGGTGACAGCCACACTGGGGCTGGCTGTTAATTAGATGGGCATCGCTGCTTTGGGGAGCAACGCTTTTCTTGCACGGTGGCAGGAGCAGCAGCCGGGGCCTGGGCAAGGGAGCAAATTGCCCCTTGACGGCTAAAAAGGGACTAAGGCAGCGGCTGTTTTAGACACAACAAATAATCCTGGGGTGTTTGGAGGCCTTCCAAGGCAGGGAGGAAGTGTGTGCGTGCGTGGATTAATTATTTCACCAGCTGATTCCCTCATTTAATAACAGTTTCTACTAGTTGATTCCCCACTCTGCAGCCCAAGTTGTGAGGATAGATTTAAATAATCGCCACCATGTGCCAAAACTAAATCTAATTTCCACTCCCTCCAGAAGCAGAGGAAGTAGTAGAGCAATTATTTAAAAAAAAAAATAACACAAACCCACACTTTTCACAGTCGAAAGCCTTTTCTAATCAGGCACGAGACTAAAAAACGTACTTAGGGGACCACAAGCACGTAAGTGCAAGGCGGCAGGATGGATGTTCCCTCCAAGGGGAGGAAAACTGCTGGGTTATTCCTTACTCCATTTGCAGGAGGGGAGAGGAAGGAGGAGCAGGAGGGTGGCTCGAGATGCAGTTTTTGAGCCACAGGTAATACCTGTGACTCCCTGCCAGAGGTTTTTTTCTACTTCAGGATATTTCCTAGTACTTCTGGCTGTCAGTTCATTTGCTCAATGAGGGAACAGCAAAGACAATTCAAGCATTTGTCAGGGTCATCATCAGTGGGGAAAAAAAAAAAAATAAAGTACTCCATGGATCGGATTAATTATTTTAAATTCTGGAGCAACCCAGCAGAGTTATGGAGGGTAATGAAGAAGGTAAGGGCTCATTTTACCAAGCGAGTCAATGGAAAACCTTAAGCCCCTTCCAGTGCGACAGCTTGCCCTGCAGCACGCACCTGGCTGGCATTTCACCAGGCATGCATTATTTACAGTTTAGCTCCAATAGCTCACAAAGTAGGTCTTTGCTAACGCTGACTCCTTCCGACTGAACAAGGTGTGATGGGGCTGGCACGTGGGAAGGAGCTGCAGCCTCAATGTCATTAGGTAGCTGTGAGGCCTCCAAATACTTCTCCCAGCTCCTTATTGTCTCCTGGCACCTCAAAAGGTCTTTTTTTTTTTTCCCTTTTCGTTGTGGCAGGGTGTATGCCTTGAACCACAGCAAACCTGCCCATTTACTGTGCTGTGCATGGCTGAGAGCTGTATCAAACAGCCGATCACAGCCCCCCGACACACTCTTCAGTGTTGCAAGTTTCCAAACGTTTCTGCCAAGGTATAGAAAATACCCTGGTTTTATGTATGTTGGCTGAGTGCTGTACCAGACCAAACCGAAGATAAGCATCTCCTAAAGGAGCTGCTGGAGACCATACCTGCATGCCAAGCACCCTCAGCACCGCATCATGCAGATGTTACCCATGGGCATACCTTGGATTTGCTCCACAGGATCCGTCCGATACAGGGGTTAACACCACAGCTCATCCCGCTATTTCTCTCATTACCGGGGCAATTCATTACTAAGGCTCAGAAGAGTGCTTTATCAGTCCGAGACCAACGCCTTAGAAGAAAGGCCAAGCAAGAAGACAAACTGAGATGGGCAGGTTGCCGAATGCACCACGAGCTGCTGATGCTCGTGGCGGTGCAGCCCCGGGACAGACCAGACACAGCCTTGAGCTGCAAATCACTCCGAACAACTTTGACAGCAGCCAAGGGAGAGGATTTTTTTCTTTTGCTCATCCTCTCCTTGTTTTCCACCCTCCGTCCCAAAATCTTAGCTCCCTTCTGACTTCTCCTGTGTCACTCCAGGTCTTCCCATCACATTAAGTCATCCTGCTATTACGGGAGGATTACTCCATCCCCATGGTTAACCCCCACTGTTCCCAGTGCTCACACAGCGACAGCCCTTTGCATCAAGCGGATCTGCAGGACCTGCTGCCCAGGGATCCCTACTGCACGGCCAACAGCTGGCACGAGGGACAAGCAGACATCAGACTCTTTCTGTGGTCATTTAATATTTCCAGAAGAAAGTCTGGTCTGCCTCGGCCAGGCTGGGATTTGAATGCTGAATCACAGCAATATGCAGAGATTAAATTATAATTTCCAGCCCTCTTGATACAATCAGAAAAACAGGATAAGCTTGGAGATGGCTTCTCTTGTGCTCTTAGGGCAATTAACAGAAATAACACAGTAAATAACCACAATATTTCTAATACTGCGGGATACACACGGGGAAAAGCTCCGCTCTGCCCCAGCAGAGCTCTTATTAACAACCGCCACGCGCAGGCAGACAGCAGTTGGTATTTAGTCCCTGCCCTGGGAAACGAATCGCTTTCCGCCTGCATCCAGACCGCGATCGTCTCGGAGACAAACAGAGCAGCGTGTCACAGCCGCGGCCACCGCACAGCAGCCAGAGGGGGCTGGAGCTTTGCACCAACACACCTGGGCGAGGACAAGGGCAAACACCGGCTGCAGGTGTTTAACTCTGGAGATTGATGTCGGCACAAGGATTCATAGACTCGGTGACCGCACAGGTGCGATAAGGCTGCAGACCTCGGTCATTGTGATAGGACCCAGCGAAGGTCAGAGAAGATCCACCACGGTCAGGAGCATCTCTGTCCCTCACCCACATCCTCCCAGGAGATGCAGGACCCCACCTGTAAGCCAGGGCCAAGCATCCCACTGATGATGCCCGACATCCTCATTTCCCAACCCCAGGCAGCCTGAAGAACCACCAAGAACAAGAGTTTTGCTTTTCTCCATTCCAAACACATGCACAAAGTCTCAGGCCATGCAGGGAAGAACAGAGAGGTTTGGAAATTGCCTGCTTTCCGCTGCAAAAGCCGAGTGACCCCAAAATCACCGCACCAGGCAATATCCTGGTCTGGTTTTTGCAGCATTTGCTGCATGTGCTGGAAAGCACTTTGCTGCTCTGTCCCTTGTGATCTCTGGGACAGCCATGTACCATTGGGCAAAATAAAGTCCCATTGACACAGACAGAAGCGATCGCCCACTCTCGGGTTCCAAATGTCTCCAGCTTACAAATTGTCTGCTCTTCTGCAGCAGCTTCCAGCCTGCTGTGCACACACACACACATCCGTGGGATTTTAATGAAGAGCAGAGACTGCACAACTCTTGCTCCAGCCTCCTCCCACCAACAGCGGATCTGTGTTGGATGCTCTGAAGAGACCATTTGTTGCAGGAGCTACAACTTCTCCTATCGCTCGCCCACGAGCTGCCGGCAGCAGTGGAGGATTTACATCCACAAACATTCACTCTCTTTCTGTTTTCAAAAGGAAGGGCACATTATTCATGCACTGGGTTTCCCTCCTGTGAAAACTCCCTTTTTTTTTTTTTTTTTGCTTCACAAGGGATTTGTAGAGAAATGCAAGCAGGCACTGCAAGCAAGTATGAAAAATCAGCACGCGGCATTCCTCCAGGACAGAAATGTTTTGTGCCCGGGATGAAATGAGGAGTGGAATGTTAAAAGGTCATTCCTACCAGCAAAATAAGGCTGATTAACCTCTGTGAGTCCATCACTAAATCAAAACGCCCTTCTCTTCTGTTTTAACAGGTCTCCATACCTGCCTGCTGAGCACAATGGAGAACGTCCAAACCATGGGTTAAAAACTTCCACAGCCTGATGGAGCCTCCTGACTTGCCAAAAGCTGCCCCAAACGATTCATTTGCACTTTGCATGAGTATTTCCAAGGTGATTTCTAAGGTGACTTCACATCAGAGGGTCTTAAGAGAGCAAAGGGAACTTCAGGCTGACTCCCCAGTGTAAAGGAGGATACCCAAAGAGGCACCAATATCCTCCCTGACTTGTTGCTTTGTCAGAAATTGCTGCAGAATATCTTACAGGGCTGAACTCGCGCTTGGTTCCTGCCCAGGTGCTGCAGGGATGCAGAAAGTGAGAGCCAATGGTCGCTGCATTTTCAGCCCTGCTTAGGGTGGGAAAATCAAAGAAAACACATGAGATTCTGTGGTACTTTCTCACACATAGCCCTGTAATTTGCACATATTACATGGAGAAGTACCTATTATGCAGGGGCTTTTAACCTACACTGTGGTTCCCACTAGGCAGTAATTTCCCTGCAGAAATGTATGGCAACAGAGAAAAAAATACCTCTTTGCTGCCTTCACCCTATTCATACCAGTCCTCACAGACAGAAAATGACAGCTACTGTCGGACACTTTTATGATTAAAAATATCTTCCACCTCAGAGAATTACAACCCGTTCAATACAACTTTCCTAACCTGTCCAGAGAGAAAAACAATGGCTTTTGAGATGCAAAACTCTTTAAGACAGAGAAAAATCAACGCTGCCCAAGTGGTGAGCAACAAGCCAAAGTGTGTGGGGCTGCCAGGCCCCCTTCGGTGAGGAATTAGGGGCTCACCCTTCACACTGGCAATGACGTATCAAGGTTATGCATGAGTGGAGCATCCCCATGGGTACATGGATCAGTCCCTTTGGTGCGTTAAGAAAACACCAAAATAGAAAATTAGGCTTAAACTTTAAGAAGGTGAAGAAGATGAGTACCCTAATATTCGGGTCCCTGTGCATAGAGGAAACACTGACAAAAAATAAAGGTAACACGCTGGCCGCAACTCTGCGGGGATGGGAGAGACACAGCAAAGCCACCGAGGTTGTTTCCCTGGGGAGATACCTCCTCCCTCCCCACAAAGCGCACAAGTCCCTGCTCCAAAGCAATTACGGGTGCGTGGAGCTTTGATTACCAAGTTTCGTCTTTGTGATGCTGAAGGCAAGTGCTTGGCAGCAGGAGGAGCAGGGACAATTCCAGGATCTAATTCAACACTTGCTAGTTAAACACTGGACTGTAATCATGTCCCCAGGCAGAGCCAGAGACGTACAAATTACTTTAGCAGGCTGGTTTCATCCTCCTGCTATTGGATACCCCACCAGGCAAAACGCCGACTTTCAGCCTGGATGTTTAATGTAAATATATGTGATTCAGAGGGAGACACGGAGAGGGAGACAGCAAGTCAGGGACAGACAGATTTAAAACACGCCAAAAAATAAGGTTATTTGGCACAAGTTTGGGTGCTCTGCTGCCAGGCAGAATGGGGCAGGCAACACTGAGAGCTTCTCCCTCAATTTGGCTCTTTCTGTGCACACATGGAGTGCGATGCCTGGAGTGAGATAGAAACAAAGTGCCGGCCTCCCCCTCTGCCTACGCGGCAGCTGCCTGGCCATAGCACAACCGACCAAAAAATCAGCTCCTGTCCTCTCTGTCATCTGTCCCCCTTCTCCTCCTCCGGCTGCTCTGCTTCTGATTATCACCTGTAACAAATACAGCAGTTGCGGACTAAAGAAAAGCAATTTTCCCCTTGCAATTATTTCACCACATCTCCGAGGAGACCAATTACGGCTATTTGGCTTTGCCCAGCGCTCGGTCGAGCTGTGCACGTGTGCTGGGCTCTCTCTCACCACATCGGTGAGACCTCAGCAGGGGAACCAGGGGGTCCCAGGACGGGCTGGTCCAGGAGGGACCGATCCACCCCACTGTTTGTGGCTATGTCCCCTGACACCTGCTGGAAATGCCAGTGGGCATCCCCAAGAAGGGATGCTATCCCGCTAAAAATTTAATGTGGGCATCTAAGGAAGTGACAATACAATGGCATCGAGAGGTCACCACCCCTTCGCTAGCCCTGAGCAAGAAGAAAGGTCCCACTAGTGTCTGAGACCCCTTTGACCCCACAACTGGGGAAACCTTTTAATCAAAGAGAGAAACCAGCATTGCACTATGCGATTGCATATCAGCCCCCATTTCCCACCAATGCACTCTCGATGATTGCGATTAATTAAACTCCGATTCCTTCCCAAACCCTTCTAACATGTCTAACCCAGCTGCAGGGGACAAGAGACTGTGGAACATCATGAGACAGGCGCAGCCATAAGCCCAGAGAAATGATGCCTCTTAATGAAGCCACGGCGCAAATGACGATGCGTGTGTTTCTGCTCGTTATGAGTCAGTGCGCTAATGAGCGTGTCTCCAGCAGATGGGTCCCAGGAGTACAATGCATCACAAAGATACAGATTTCCAAATAACAACGTATTTTTGAGTAACTCCACAGCTCTGGACCAGGAGTTCTCTACGACCAGCTCCACCAACCCGTACCATCGTGCTGCGATCCTGAATTATCAGCAAGGACCCCAGGACAGAGCCAAAACACTCATTACAAGGTCAAGAATTTTCGTGCAGGAGACGAGAGACCGGATTTCCACACCCAAAGCATGGTGTTATATGCTTTCCATGGATGGATCCTCCAGGCAGTTCACAACACAGAAGTGCCTCCAAATTATCCCTTTTTGACCCCAAAGTGTGGTGGCACACAAATAAAGCAGTGGGTCCTCAAGCACAAGGAAGACAAGACAGATTCTCTCTTCTCTATATATTCTCTATATCAAGGCATTTAGACCTTAGCAAAGGGTTGGCTTCAACTCACAGCCGCCTCCTAAACGAGCATCTAAACCAGAAACCCAGGCAAAACCCACCACACAAACGCTGGCGGGGGCAGAGCCGGCAGCCAGCGCCACGTGTGCGCAGCCCCGGGGTCGTTGCTGTGCGGTCAGGGCTCGTTTACAACCGAAACCTCATCCCCGCTACTAAAACTGTGAAAAACCTCAGCTATTTCCCAGCTATTCCGAGGAAAGGCAAGCGTTACGGCAGGCTCGTAAGATAAAGCCTCCCAAATCTCTGGCACGCGGACGCGCTCACACAACCACTCCAAGCTGATAATTAAGGACAGGGATTGGTAATTAAAGACAGAGTGGAACAAAGCGCTGCTTTAAATTTTTTCATTTTCAATAATTTCCTGTCTTTTGGGCTGTAAAGAGCTCCCGATTGCCATATCAATGTAACTTTAATAACACCCTGATGAGACGATGAGAGGTGTGCTTTTCCTATTCTAATTAAGAAAAAAAACCATGAGAGTAACTGAGCTCCCGGGTCATTATCTGGCTCCGCATGCCGAGCCCAGCCAGGGGGGTACAGCCTCACAGCATGCAGCTGCACCATACTGCCCCCATTTCTGCCATTTGATGAGAAAGACCAAATTGTAAAGATCAATACACCTTAAAAATGCTCAACACACAGAGCACAGTTACCACTGCTAATGAAACAGAGATGTTCCTCCGTGTTTGGGTCTCTAAGGGACAAGAGGGTGCAAGGGATGCTGAGCCAGATCTCCAGGAGATGTGGTCCTCATGCTATTTGGCCACACAGTTCTTTATTCCGTTGTGCCTGTTTTCCTCATGTCTGTTTTCCTTCCCTCTTCTCTTTCCAGACTGTTTTTCCATGGGATTAGTCTCTGCTATGGCAACAAATAGCACCTACTACAACAGGAACCAAAACTCTCTCAGGACCACGAGCCAGCACCTGGATACAAATCCTGACTCTGTCAGATTGTGGCTTCTTTTGCATTTCTCATTTCCTTAAATAAAAATAATAAATTAAGTATGTAATACACAAGAGCATGGAAAAAGGAGCCTTTTCCCTTCCCATCAGCCTCATCCACAGGTCTTCCAGCTCTGTGGATCCAGGATGGCAGTGGCTGGGATGCTTTGCTAAGGACCCAGGCAAGGAGAGGATGGGGGTAATTTCTTATAAATATAATACTCTCTATTTTTAATCAAACAGTCCCTTTTGCACAAACACTGTGAGCCACAGGGTACATGGTGACACATGCCTGTACATTAATTACCAGCTAATTAGGATATCTTGGAGCAGCTTGTCTCCTGCTCTCCAATATCCAGCATGGGGATGTTTGGAGGATTGGAGGATGGACGGTTCAGGTTTTCCAATCCATTCCCCCTCCCCAGGCATTACTGTGCTGCTCTCCTCTGCAATCGGGATACAACAGGGAAAGGGAAATGGCAAAGGAGAAAAATGCCTCTGGATGAACATGAAGCAACATGATACCACAACCATGCATGAGGGAAACACCGGCAGGGTTGGAGACCACTGCAGATTCCGGAGGTTGTTGCAAGCTGAGAAGGTTTTGACCTCCCAGTTCCCTGGCTCACGGTTTTAAGCATTTTCTTTCATTACTCTGGATTTGTTCCTCCTGTCGCTGCACATGTGCAACAGGCAGCTCCCACCAGCACCCACGTTTGCACAGCACGGCCAAAAGTATTGTGGAAAAACCTCCTTCCCAAGCCTGCGGGTGTCCCCAAGGACGTGAGGACCAGGGAAGGGACAGTGACCCCGGGGATGACGATGGCTTTCGAAAGCCGACTCACCAGGACTGCGGTTTCCTCTTCATGATGCCCTGACGTCTCCACTGCGAGTGGGGGCTGAGGTGGTAGGTGAGCTGCCGGCAAAGCTTCTCCATGGCCCCGAGAGAGTCCCCCTCCTGCCGAGACAAGGGAACACAGCAGGTAAGGTGGCTGCGGTGTCGCCATCACACCCGCGGGATGCTCCGACCCATCCGTTACCATCCAAACTGCTTTACAGAAGAGCAAACACTTTGTGAGGGTCCAAGATGCTTTGTGAGCTGATGGAGATCTCGGGAACAGTGCTTATCAGAAACTCTCAAAATATATGTTTGGGGTTTTAAGAAAAAAAATAAAGCTTCAAGGAAAACATGGATTTTGGTGGAGTCTTCTCAATTCTGAAGAAAATTTCCATGTGAAAGGATAATGGCTTGGAAAACTTTAACTCTGAAAGTTCCTAAGAATTTGGTTCTAGAAATTTTGGTTCCTAAAAATAAAATGAATTACAAATACCAGTAGTTGGACTGTTCGATCATGTTTCATTTCAAGATCTTTATACACTAATGCATGATATAGCATCCAATAATGTAAACCACCCATCTTGCTCTGCCTGGCTTGCTCTCTGAAAGGTCACAAGCAGAGATTAACCTGACCTAAAGAATAATAATGATTAAAAAAAAATAAAGATGTCACAATTTGAGGCATACGCCTGGTTTTATGAAATTGCTGCGTCATGAAACACCTTAAAGAAGACACAGAAAGGGAATAGGAAGCCCTAAATAAGGAATCAGCCTGGGCTCGGCTCACCGCTGCTCTTCACTCACAATGATTGTTCGGATTTTGCTGTGTGCTGCGGCGAGCTGGGCAGGGAAGATGCTGCATCTTCTCTGCCTGGACACCCAATTAATTACTGCTGCCTTCACGTTCTCCTTTGGAGCACGAGCGCCCTGGCAGAGCTGCGAGCTGCGCGTTTCATGCAGCCTAATTTATGCACTGTATTCTCCCACCTCACCTCCAAGCCAACAGAGCGGGACCGGCCTTATAACGACATTATAAATATTGAATTAAGCAAGGAGCAACAGGGATTTTGACAAATTGCTTCTGGGTGTGCAGGGAAACAATTACACCAGGTTTTCTCAAGCAAAAAAAACCCAACAAAACCAGGACAGAACGGGCATATCAAAAGGCTGGAGTAGATATATCAGTGCAGGACTTCTGTGGGCTTCTATTTTTTTTTTTTGCGGCCAGAGGGTGCATGAGTGGCAAGGCAGATTTACCTCAACCTGCAGAAACTCAAACCCACAGCACTGGGTTTTGGCAAACAGTATGTGCCCTTTCCGTACAAGGGACAATAAGCAAGCACAAGACATATACAACGAGAGCTGCCATTTTTGCTAAGCATATAGTCTTACCACCAGAACCAAACTGCAGCAGCGATCATTCCTGAAATAACACATAGGGATGAATCTTTAGCAAAGGCATCGCCAGTGATAGGAAAACATGCCTGTCCAGCCCCTACATCAACAGGGAGAGGAACCTGTGCCACGCACACAGCAAAACTGCTTTGAGCAGCACCCGAATGGGGGGCAAAGCCTCTCTGCAAGGAGGAAGAAAGCTGTACAGCACCCTTTCTCCTTTTAGTTTATCTTGGCTGCTCAGCTGGAAAGCTTTGAGGAGAAAACATACCTCACAGAGCACATTTTTACAGTACCCTGGCTCTCAGCAAGACTCACGAAACCCACAAAGAGCAAGCCCAGGTGGTACAAGCATCAACTCAGATAAGCAGATTTTGGGCAACATCTTGGCTCCTACTTGACCGCGTCCCCTCCAAGCTGGCGGAGACCCCGCGCAGTTCCTGGGCATCAGACACAACGCTGAGCATGGGACGGAGGAGGGATGAGGGGAAAGCTGAGAGAGGAGGCTCTTCCCTGCAAAGGGCCCCTTTCCCAGTTGTTCCTCCTCCGTCTTTGCCTGCATCCAGCCCTCTGGAGAAGGAGAGGGCTGCTTGCTGCCGGGAGGAGCCTGGAGATTCATGAGACTTTAATCCCTTAACAGATTTCAGCTGGGAGAGGGATTAATGGCATACTTCCCATCTGCGATCCGCAACCAGTCCCACGCCAACGGGATCTCGTTCAACTGGAAAACAAGGGGGAGAGGCATGAGCCGAGCCCCGTCTGTCCCCACGGTGCAGGGGGTGGCCCAGGCACGTGCTGGGGACCACCAGGCTCCTGCCCCTGGCTCCAGCCCCGAAAGAAGAGCTCTGGATGAAGGGATGGAGCAACAGTGCTTGGAACGGGAATCAGTTAAACCCCAGGGATAAATGAGAGCAGGTAAAGGGCAGGAGCCAGGCTCAACCCCGTCGTGTCCCGCTAAACCTGCCCTGGTTCCTGTAGGGGAACCTGTTTTATCCAAACTGATGGTCTCACCTGCAGCATAGGAAAGAAACTGTTTAGCTTTTATCAGCACCCCACGACCGATCCTGTCGGTGAGGTATCACCCAGCATCTGCACACCACGTTTAACCACAAACGAGCGATCCTTGGATGCATTCCTCACCGCTCTGCCAGCAGAGGGAGCGGGGTAATTGGAAGCAGAGGGATGACACCATGGGAAAGCAAACACGGGATGAACAGGGCCGTGTTTTCACTGGGGAGAAATAACCACGGCGTCACTGCCTGCCCTCCTTGCAACACCGCGTGGCAAGGGCTCCAGGGCGATGCGAGGAGGTGAGATTTATATTTCACAAACCGAATTTCAGGGCTGCACCAAAACAAGCATTTGGAGAGCTCGGGGGAGGGCACAAAGCATACGAATGTCTTGTGATAAAGATGTTACTGCAAATTAATTTGTTTTCATTAAGAAATGAACCACTTGCTCCTCCCTCAGCAGTAGAATCCCTGGTGGTGTGCAGAGCCCTGGGGAGGTTGCACCAGGGCCAAACATCGTGTAAAATAGGCCAACGTTAATGAGTAAAGAACCCCGGTAAAGAATTCCTACTGCAGCACAGCAGGGGATTGACCTAAATTGGAACAATTAGCCATTGTCTTGGGTCAGAGGAAGCAGCAGGTTTTTGCTCGCATTATTACATAGTCCTATGTTTCTGTCACTTGCAATCAGTCTCCAGTGAAAAAAAAAGGTGCTGTATTACAAATCTTAACACGCAAAAAGTCCCAAATTTGCTCTCCAAAACCACAATTTTGACTCAATTAATTTTTTTCCCCTTTTCTGCTTCTTTCTGGATGCTGAAGGATCTGCAGTCACTGCTTTGGTGCACAAAACAGCTCTGTCCGTGAACAAACCACTGCAGGCACTGGCAAGGGAAACCGCACTCATCCTGGGAGCACCATTTCCTGCTAATGGAATATTTAGCGTGGAGTCCCCTCAGCCAAGATGTTTGTTTTCCATACAGTTCAGTGAACTATGACCCTTAAAACATGACCTATTTCATACCCAGAAAATACAGAGAATGAGAGATTTCCTTCCAAATCCTCCTCTTTGTTTCATTTGTCTTGGGTGATTAGCTAGGACAATAGGATAATAGTTTGGACTACTGAGCAAAAAAAAAGTTGAGAGGAAAAAAACCTATGCTCACAATGGTAAACGGAGTTATTACACAGTAAAACAAAGACATAAAATAGCAAGAGATGCTCTAGGAAGCCCTAGGAGAGATATCCTCAATGGTTTTGACACGCATCAGATGGGTTATTACAAATTAGTATGAAGCAAAAGAGAGCAAATCGCCCGTAACCCACAGATAGACTTTGGGCTTTGGGAAGGATGAAAAGAATGAAGAGAAAAATGAAGAGAAAATGTTCTCTCAGCACTATGAAATGTTGCAATGTGCAAAGATTTCACAACACAAGGAGCCCCCTGACATGTGCCGAAGCTGATGGGCCACAGAGACCTCCAGATACCTGCTAGGAAGGTGCCAAGAGAAGACATGGGGGACACATCTCAGGCAATTAGTAAGTAAAAACCACGTCCACCAGCGCAGAGCAGCTGAACCCAACCCAGGTCAATGCAACAGCCGTGAAAAGCTCTGCCCGCCCACAACCCGCATCCCAAAAGGGCTTTCCCTGGCCACCGGCACCAGAACGGCATCCTGCTCCCCACGCCGGGGCCCCAGGGTTTAATAGAAACCGAATTTACGATGCCTTCCCTTTTGATGTAGTCATGCGGAGCTGAAGTCATCTAATGGCTTTCTGGTTTTCTCTTTCCTTTCTTCTTTTCTTTTTTTTTTTTTTCCTTCCCTCCCCACCCTTGCTTTCAAAGCATGGGGCTCAATTGCTGCCTATTGTTGAGTGCAGACATCTGCACTGCAGCCAGCCCCAGCAATCCACCACCAGACTTTTCCTTGTGAAGGCTTAATGGAGCTCCAAGAACTTGTCTTCCTCCTGCAGGAGCAGAAGCTGAGGAGGTAGAAAAGACTTTAAATCCAGGGCCAGAGCCTGAGAGGGCCTGACAGAGCCCAGCAAAGCCCAAGAGGCTTGACTTGATAGGGCCCAAGAGGGTCCAAGAGAGCCTGAAATGCTCCCCAGAGCTGTACAGAGCCCGCCAGGGTGCAACAGAGGCCACCAAGGCCCGAGAGGGCCCTACAGGGCCAGAGAGCATTCAGCAGGGTCTGACAGAGCCCAGCAGGGTTTGACAGGGTGCAAGAGAGCCTGTCAGGGCCCAAACCACGTTCCAGCTCTGACATGCAGCCTAGAACTTTTTGGGCTAATCTAGAACCCCGAATCTAGACCTTTCAAGCGACCTAGAACCCCGCTCTAGAAACTAGTCTAGAACCTGCTCTGTAACCCAATCTAGAACCCGCTCTAGCTCTTTCAAGCTAGCTAGAAACTCGATCCAGAACGTACTCTAGATCCCCTCAGGGTGAGTTAGAACCTTATCTAGGCACACATCCATTCCCACCAAACCAAACAGCTCCAGAATTCATACCTGTTGGCTTTTCAGCCTCACAGCCCCTGCTCAGGGGCAATGCACCTGGGGAACCACCAGTTGGAGCCCAGCACCTGCCTTTCCTGCTAAACGCAGGAAGCGCTTGCCTTTCTTTGTACCCCTCTCACCCCGGGGTTAAAGTGGGTTATTTGGTTATTTATGTCCCAGATGTAGGACAGCACATGGAGATTTTCCCAGCCCAACAAGTCTCCTGCAGGGCCTGCGTCTCAGCTGCACCGCACCGGATCCCACGGGAAGCAAAGCCCAGCCCAGTGCGTAATTGCTGTTGGAAGAGAACTGGAGTGTCCCCAGGATACCACTGCAAATATTTATGTCATTCCGCGGGGGCTCTCAGCCCCTCACCACAACCCCTGGGAGTCTCGTGATGTGCACAAGAGCCTGGGAAGGGGCGGCAGTGACCCCCTCCCATCGGTCCCAGGCGCTCCCCACTGCAGGAACATGCAGAAATGTGAATCCCAGTGCAAGGGCACAGCCCTCAAAGCAACATTTGCCTTCGGCTCATTAACCACTGTGGGGCCCTTGTAGGCACAAGAGAACTGGGCCTTTTCTTTTTTTTTAATTGAAAAAAAAAAAAAATCACGGTAACGAAGCAGCAACTAATAGCAGTGGCTGTGCTCCAGCCAAGCTCCCCCAGGAACGGCTCCAGGATGCAGCAAGACTTGAAGGAGCGGGGGCACTTCACCAAGTGCTCCAAGCAGATGCAAAACTATGAATGCAGACGCAAGAGCTGTGCAGGGGATTTCCTGGAAAGCTGGATGGAAAGGAGTAAAAGGAAAGTGACAGGGAAATCAGGAGGATTAGCAAATTACCTAATGATTGCAAAACTACTTGACAATGGAAGGGGTGGGATAAAGCTCTTACCCAAATCCCTAAATATCCTAAACTGTGAGATAATCACTTGCTGGACTTTAGCCAGAAATCACAGTCCTTGCCATCTATGAGGGGCAATCGCAGAGAGTCCTGCAGGCAGCTTCCCGATCTGCCAGCCCTTGGCTCTTTGCACTTCTTTATTACGTTTTGCCCAACGTAAGAGGAACCCCCTCCTTATTAAAACCCTCCAACTCTCCTTACTAAACCATTCATTTTTGCAAAACCACATCGCCAGCAGACCATTTGCTTGCTTAGTATTCACAAACCTGTGAGTTAGGCTGGAAATAGGTGTTAAAATACCCATCCAAGTGCCCAAGTTCCCCAGCTCTCCCCTCCAGCCATACGGCACCACACGCTCATCACTGCTCGAGGTAAATAAATATCGCTCCTGCGAGGAGGCAGGGAATCAATACGCTGCCTTCCTTTGTGGTAAGTTATGTTCTGATTAAAAGCTAAATGAGCTGAACTCAACCGTCAATTACCGTCAGAAAACATCGATAAAATACGTTGTTACTGTTTAATGAAGTACCTGTTTCTTCATCCATCATTTCCCTCGGGGACACTTACGTGATGTTATTAGGAGAGGCTGCGGGTGAAGACGTGGCAGGACAGACGGTCCTGGACGCTCCGCTCGGGCTGGGGATGGGAACCTGCCTTTGCACCAGTACTTGTGTGTGATGACACCCAACTCCTGGCTGCCAGAGCTGTGCCAGGAGAGTCCTTAGGAAATATTTAGATTTAAGCAAGGCAATTCCAGCCCTTGCCAGCTCTAGTGAAAGAAGCTCAGCCTCAGCGGTTCACCTTCTTCATCACAGTTTTTCCTAGCAATACTCCCCATCTTGTGATTCTCTGGGAGCAAGGGACAAGATCAGACAAAGTCTGCTTGACCCAAATTGGTTTTGCAGCATGGATTGCATGTGAGTGGCTCTTCAATGTGCTTCTTAAGTGACATTTGTTTGGAGGGGAACAACGCATTGAATAAGAGACCAGGGACTCAGTTCAGATGCTCTCTACATTAATTCGCTCTCTTCAGCTTTGGATTCAGATCTGAAGTTCACCTTTGGTGCTTGGCAACTGCTGCCTTTTGAGAAAAGATAGAGACACCACGATATGTCTCTTCCTGCTCCTGGTTCATTTTTTAATCTTCAGCTCCAGCTCCGACCTGTGTGACGATGCCCATCGCTGACAACTGGTGTCACCCAAGATGCTCTCAACCTTGGCAGAAGAGGGGAATCTGTACACGTGGTGCTTCACACATCACTTGCCAGCTCATGTGGCACCTGACATTTCGATGGCATCGCAAAATCCATCTCCAAGCTGACAAAATCCACCCTGTGGCATTTAGAAGGGTTTGCAGATGGTTGCGCAGTGGTTAGGAAAGGTCATCTTATTATTACGGGAACTGAGCATGGGGCCAGCCGGTGTCAAGATTTTTGGATTAATTTAGATTAATTAATTAATGGATTTTATTTATTTTTAGGGACAGGAATGCTATCCGTGGGTTCCTGCGCCACGGAGCGTGCTTTAATAAAGGGTGGCATCTTGCCATTTCCCCGCTGACGCTGGCGCGGTGTGGTTTTTTAAGAAGAAAAATAAACGCCAGCGGAACAGCACCGCGGATCAGACTCTGCTTAATTGCTCGACAGCCCTGCAGGCAAACGGGCTCAGTGATGGGGAGCAAATTCATCAGGCGGGGAGGGACGGGGACAGCAAGGGCTTCCTCACATCACACGCGGTTTGGGTAAAGGGGCTGCGGCACGGCACGGCCCCTTTCCCTCCGCAGTCCCGTTTCACAAAGAAACCAATAATTTGCCCATAGTCGTATCATCACAGTCCATCTAGACCTCACCATTATTCACTTTTAGCCTTAATATTAAAAGAAAAAAAAAACCTGCAAAGAAGAAACCTTTAGTGCAATTTTCCCCCTTTTCCACAGCACTCAGCTCAGCTTTAGCTCGCACACAATGGCTTTAGAGAACGTCTTTCTTTTTGCAAAGAAAAGATGAGCAGAGGGCTTGACAGATTAAGTTAGGAAAGAACCGGAGTTGTCATTAGTGGGGTCTGAGCTTCACAGCCTGTTTCATACTGCAGGATGTTTTAATGTATTGCAGATGTCCAGAAAGAGCGATCTTCACACTTGGAGCAAGACCAGAAAAAAAAAAAAAGGAGCCATTAATATAGAATACAATTGACTTAGTCGAATCCCCATCATCCCTTTTCCTTTTATATCAGATTTTGGGGGTTTTAGAGGGTTTCCGTTCATAAATCAGCTTCCTTTTGTGATGTTTTTTACAGCAAACAAGAAATAATACTTTGTGCTCTTATAGAACTTTGCATCTGGTATCCGAGTCCTTTGCAAAAAGATCAGTGAGATGCGTTTTCCTTGCACATCTGACAGCAAAAGGGGAAGGTAAGAGAGTCACTGAGGCTGAGAAGATCACCCCACAGGCTGCCTGAGTGTCCCTCAAGGTGTCGTCACTTCCTACCTATAAGTTCAGCTTGTACCGCTGTAGAAAAGAGTGTGATGTCAGAAACTTGGAATGATAATTTAAATTCAAGATAAAATAATAACACATGTGGTGGAGATTTGGATGATGTGGGTAAAGGCACTGAATTGTTGGTCATGGTCTCCTGATTACATTCGTCCTATATAAACTGAGTGTATTCCTACCATTTCAGCCACATGTCACAGCCCATAGCAGAGTAAAAAGGGGGAAAAAACGGCTCATTTTAGCTTGAATGAAGCCCCATAGAAAATAATAAGTTTTTAAAACAGAGGGCATAAAACCGTCTACATCATCTTTAAGTTAAACGCTTATACCATGGGACTGAATAAAGGTTAGAAATAGATGATTTAATCCTGCTGTTGAGTGCAGACATCTGCACTGCAGCCAGCCCCAGCAATCCACCACCAGACTTTTCCTTGTGAAGGTCTAATGGAGCTCCAAGAATTTGTCTTCCTCCTGCAGGAGCAGGAGCTGAGGAGGTAGAAAAGACTTTAAATCCAGGGCCAGAGCCTGAGAGGGCCTGACAGAGCCCAGCAAAGCCCAAGAGGCTTGGCTTGACAGGGCCCAAGAGGGTCCAAGAGAGCCTGAAATGCTCCCCAGAGCTGTACAGAGCCCGCCAGGGCACAACAGAGGCCACCGAGGCCCAAGAGAGCCCTACAGGGCCAGAGAGCGTTCGACAGGGTCTGACAGAGCCCAGCAGGGTTTGACAGGGTGCAAGAGAGCCTGTCAGGGCCCAAACCACGTTCCAGCTCTTACATGCAGCCTAGAGCTTTCCGGGCTAGTCTAGAACACAGAATCTAGAACGGTCAAGTGATCTAGAACCCGACCCGGAACCCGCTCTGGAACTTTATAACGACCCAGAACCTGCTCTAGAGCCCCCCCTTCCCCGGTGAGTTAGAACCTTATCTAGGCACACATCCACTCCCACCAAACTGCTCCAGAATTCATACCTGCTCTCAAAATTACTGCAACAACGCCACTCCGGCTCTACAAACAAACAACCCACAAAACTTCTTGTCTTCAATGGCACAGTCTTCCACCTCTGGCTTGTTACCTTGCTTTAGAGGACAGAGCGGGGGGGGTTCAGTGAATGGGTTTCTGACATTTTTGGCAGCAGAGCTGGCTGCCACGCTGGAGGGGAGTCTGTGTTTTACTCCAATCTCTTCTTTGATTTTGAATTTTATTTCTTTAACTCCATTTTTTAACTTACTTGTTTGGGCTACACATCTATCTCCCTGACACTGCCCTCAGCTCTCCAACTTTTAACATTCAGCCATTCACAACATTTTCAGACACCTTTCTGGGGCTATTGTTACTGTTAAGCTTTATAGTACTACACTTTCTTAGAAATGTTGGCATACGACTTAGCTTGGCACTTGTTCGGTGGCCCTGGTACCTTTCTTCACAAGCTAGCACAAGACCAAGTCTGTAATGATAGCTGTCATCGCACTCTTACATAGGACTGGTTTAAGGCTTTATTCTATTGCAAATGGAGGTACTATTTTAATTTTGGATCTAGGATGGGCATTCAATTTAAAAGTGTAGCTGCTTTCAGCTATACTCTGATCTTCTATATCAACATAGCTTTCATTTTGCATGGCATTGCTCAGTTGCTCTGACCCCTTCCCTGCTGGCTTCTGCAGTCACAGCTTCTAAGCACTTGGGAATTACATAACGATGGAAATTAGCATGTTATTCATTTGCCACCTCTTATGCTTTGGTACTAAAATCCTGGCATTGTAGAACCATTTGAGTCGGTGGTCAGCAACAAGCACAGCAGCGACTACAGAGCAACCGTGGGAGATTTAAACGCGGTGAATTGACGTGACCAGCAGCAGCTACAGGAAGAGCATCCCTGGAGGTGTTTAAAAGGCATTTAGACAAGGTTCTTAGGAACATGGTTTAGTGCCAGAGTTAGGTTAGGTTATGGTTGGACTTGATGATCCTGAGGGTCTCTTCCAACTGAAATGATTCTATGATTCTAGCAGATGACAGATACTCTGTGCCAGGGCAGACAGCATCAGCCCTGGCAGCAAGCATGGCAAAATTAACATTTTGTAGAGTCCTGGCCAAGAGCAGCACAAAACTTAATGAGGGATAAAGTCAGCAACTGGTGCAAACCGTAAGTGGCCTCAGCCTGGGGACTTGGGAGCAGGAGGTGACTGCAGGGATAACCAGGCTCTTGGCTGAGGGTAACTGCCTGACCCATCGCTCCTCACCATGCACATCGCAGTCAGTCTCCAGAAAGTCCCATTAACACCTTGGTCCAAAAGGAGCAACTGGCTTTGATCAAATTAACCAAGTACTCAGCCATTAAGCATGTCACATGCGTTAACTTAATGGTTCAAAGAACCTTCTCCCTCAGTCAGTCCAAACCACAAAGGCACGAGATGGCCACATCTTGCCACCACAGGCTGGCTGAAGAGATGGGAGTGAACTAGCCTAAATTAGGAGCTAGTGAGGCTGCAGCAGTAGCACAACATTGACAGAAGAACTTTGTAGAAACAAAGAATATAAATGGAAACCAATTTTGCAACTTAGATACCGCTATAAGAAGCACTCATCATCCGCTTTGACAAAAGGCCAAAGTGCGATGCATTAGATTCAGTGTTGACACACCAAAATGAAAAGTAATGTACAGTGGGGCTTATCAAGAGAGCCAGAAATACAAGATGAATGGGATCGCAGCAACTCAGGAAGTTATTCAAAAGGATCCTGGAGTAATATTACACTTGGACTTCAGAGAAGCAATTAAAGAAGGCAATAAAATTCGAGGTGATAGACGGCCCTGCAGGGAGCATGTAAGATAAAGAGAAATAACAAAAAAGAATATAAAAATCTTTTGTGAGAGCTACTGGAGGGTACCCAGCTCAGCTTCCGCAGCAGAGGACAAATGAGCAGCAGTCAAAGCAAGGTGAGG
Source organism: Pampusana beccarii (assembly GCA_013399365.1). Taxonomy (NCBI): domain Eukaryota; kingdom Metazoa; phylum Chordata; class Aves; order Columbiformes; family Columbidae; genus Pampusana; species Pampusana beccarii. The sequence goes on along the minus strand of VWYH01007450.1, from coordinate 174,666 downwards.
AACGGCCGGCGATCTGTGTGCTGCTTTGCACCCATTAGCAGCATTGCCCTGCCCTGCGCTGCCCAGTGCCACTGACTGCACCCTCAGCTGGGATGTGCACAGCAAAACTGTGACTGCGGAGGAGGCTTTTGAGCATCATCGCTGCAACATGTGGCTCCTGATATGCGCCGTAAGATCCTCAGCTGAACAAACTGGACCCGCTTCAGTGCTATAAACAAAGTGACTAATGGGAAGGCCATTGAGATGGCAGTGTTCATCCCTGGAAAGGTCATTGGACCATCTTTTTAATGACAAATGCATCTGTATCCTTCTGATAGATGCGGGGAGTTATCATCAAACAAAGCAAGCAGCTAAAAATCCACAAGAGCCGTTCATTACCCTGGCAATATCTCCGCAAACAACCACTTCACGAGTTAATCATTGTAGCTGGTGTAGAACAGCAAAGACAGAAAAACACGCAAGGTGCTGTGCTGACTGGGCTGCAAATGGGAAGAGAGGTCGGAGGTTTCAACCTCTAACGTCTACTGAAGTCAGTGTATTCAGTGGATGATGGTACTTGCCATCTTCCTATATGCACAGACAGAGAAGATTGATTTTGGAGCTTTGGGGGACACTTACCCCCTTGGCAGCTCCTCCCCAGGGGGGTTCAGCTGCTCCCCATCACTCACTGCCACTATCCAAATGCAGTTTGCAGGCAAAGCTCCCCTTTGTTTTAGCAAACAGCATCATCCATCCCCTACAGACCTGATGTCTCTACTTACCTGTGTGGCCCCAGGCTGCAGCAAGCGCTGTATCTCCAGGGGGGCTCCTCTGTTTGCTTTTCAGGCTCACAGCCCCTGTTCAGGGGCGATGCACCCAGGATGGAGATGGATGCTGGAGAGTGATGAGTGCACAGAGCTTTGCATGGTGTCCATGATACCTCACACCACCCTGCCTTGAGCAAACACGGCTCTTCAGCCAGACCATGCTCTGCAGGAGCTGGTGTTTCTCAGGGGGAATCCCCTGGGGAACCACTGGTTGGAGCCCAGCACCTACAGGAACAGGAGCTGAGGAGGTACACATCTATCTCCCTGACACTGCCCTCAGCTCTCCAACTTTTAACATTCAGCCATTCACAACATTTTCAGACACCTTTCTGGGGCTATTGTTACTGTTAAGCTTTATAGTACTGCACTTTCTTAGAAAAGGTTAGAAATAGATTATTTCATCCAGGCCACAATAACCACTTTTTCTTTCTACATTTCCTTGTTTTCATGGATGACAATTCATGTAATCAAACCCATACTGCAAACCTGATCAATTCGGAGCTTATGCAGGAAACGGCAATCTGAGCCAGGGATGCGGCCAGGCATGTATTTCTCAAATAACACAGAAGCAAACAAGAAAACAGGTCTTCACTCTATCCAGTGCTATGCAGGCAAAATCTGTTTTGTTTCCAGTCCCAGCACGTCACCTCTCCAGCTACACCAATTTATGAGAAGAGTTTTTAAACACCCTGACACATTGCTGTCACTGTATACCTTGAAACACTATGAATTTTGGTGAGGAAACTGAGGACCACATTGTCTGTTGAACCCTACATGGAAATGGGGTTTCACTTTTCAGCTGCCTTCTTGGTGGAGCTGCAGCCCAGGCAGTGCGGGCACCGGCCAAATAACGGCCAGGCAAAGCTGGACTTAGGGATGGGGCTTTGCTAAGCTGCTCTGCCAGCCCTTCCCTGGCCACCAACCAGCAGAAAATCCTTCCTCCATGGAAAACAGCAGGATGGGGATCAGCAAAGCCAAAATCTCACTTTGGATTTACTGTGGGCGGCCATCAGGGGTTGGAAGAGCTTCCACGGTACATCTCCAGAACAGTAAGAACTGGTGCAATCAAACAGCCCAAGGTCACCAGGGAAAAAGCAGCCTTTGCCCAAGGCTTTGCTGTCTGCGCTCAGCTCTGCTCAGCACTTATCCCACATTCAACAAGTCCCCAAACTGGAGGAACGCCTGACTCACTCCCTATCACGGTCATCAGTCATCCATACACGTGGCTTCGGTCTGTGGAAAAAGAAACCGGTTTAATTTTCCAATACTTTATGGCCAGATATTCCTGCTGGCAAAGCGAACTGCAAATTTTTTTACGGGGGCCCTTTGCTCCTTACGCCTTTGTGTTTTCAGCTCTTTTGCCTGCAACAGCTCACGCTGGAAGCCTAAGAGGCTGCAGGATTGATACAGGGCATCAGGGCAGCTCCATGCCACGCCACGCAGCTTTGTTAAAGCATTTTGTCCCCTTTCCCCATTCACAGGGACAGACAGGCATTGCCCAGTTTCGAAAAGGGGCGGCTGTGGGCTGTGCCAGCGGCTGAGCCGCTTTCCGAGGGACTCGCCTGGCACCTTCTCATGGGCGCTAGGGTTGGAGAGAGGCAGGAGGATAAAATACTGCCCCAAGGCCATGGCCGTGGGGAAGAAAACACTTGTTCAAATGCCTTTGATCCTGTGCAAACACCCCGTTGGAAAAGCATTGCTGCACAATTTGAGAGTTTCCTGAAGAGCAAAACCGCCTCAATCAACTGCACAACAAACACCCGAGTTTTACAATAGCTGCACAAGGTGATAAATACAGAGTGCAACATCTACGGACACCGCTCAATGCAATGCTCACATGGAACGGCAGCGTTTATTCGATCTGAAAGCTTCCCCAGCAGACAACAACCCGGCAAGCCCCAGCCGGAGACGGGAGGTTGAACTCGCACAGCTCCATCGGCATTTCTGCTGCAGGCACATCCCGGCCCCTCGAGGAAGGGGCACTCAAGACACCCGGGTTCGGCTGAACCACATTACATGTTTGTAAAGGGATGGGACCAAATCCAAACCCTGACTTCCAAGTGATCTGGAAAAGAGTTTTCACTCGGCTCCTTTAGCAAAATTCACCCAAACACAAGTGCCTCGGGGAAAGCTGGGATCTCTGCAGGGTCTGGAGAGACACGGTCCAGCCTTCGCACAACACACCCTGACATCCATATGAAAGCTCACCCAAAGGATTTCTGGGCTCATTCAGAGCTCTCTAGGCTCCTCCAGCACAAGTTAAATTTTTTGCCTAGCTGCTGGTTTGAATTTACTCGCTGGAATAAGCATCCACAGAACCGTGCTGAGCCACAGCCACGTTGGACAGCACAGGCCAACGTTTTTTTCTGGCCATACAGACCAGGACGTGTTTATCCAGAGCTTGGAAAAACAATTCAACTTTTATTTTAGCTCAGAGAAGAGACCAAGGGGTCACCTTTAAGATAAGGATGGCATAACAGAGGCCAAGTGGAGAGAGCAATGTACAGAAAGCCAGGGAAGTGTTCTCTCCAGAAGAGAGCAGGAAAGAGAGACCCCAAGACCCCGAGCAGACATGTATTTAATAGAGCAGGTTAACTAGGACCAGGGTCCAGGTCAGCCCCGTTCTTCAGCTCCATCTGTCCCACCTCCATATGGATGTGGGCAAGTTCACAGCTGCCTCAACTGACATATTCATGTATATTCGTGCCACGAGACGCAATGGCGTACCTTCGGCAGGCTGAACAAAAGCCAGAACTTCAGCACAACACTCCTGGCCCTGAGTTTTCTCCTGCTCTTGTACGTTGCTGCCAAGTCTCTGTCAAAGAAACTGCTGGGAGGGAGAGAGGTCTGGGGGGATAGATGACTGGATGTTGGATACTAACCCAGGTGACCAAGGCATGCAGGGTTTTGGAGACAGAAAGAAAATCAATGTATCGGAAAACCACCACCAAACACTGAGGATTAAATTACTTTTCACTCAACACCCTGAGCTGCCAGAAAAAAAAAGAAGGCTTAAAGCACAGCTGGCGGCACCTAAAGCCGGAGCAAGTCACGGACCAGGAGCTGCAGCACAGTCCTGCTGCTGCTGGACTCGCTGCCTGTCACCTGCACAATCCCTGCTCTCCACAGCAACACTCATCAGTCTCCCAGGGATGCTCCAGGGCTTAGCAAGTGCCTGCCAGGCCCCAAAGGTCCCTTCCCTGATGGAGCGCCTTGCTGCACAGCAGAGTATGTGATATTTTCTTTGCTGTATTAATACAGCTGTCGCCACAAACATTTGCCACCTGCCGGCATTTGCCGCAGCAGCCTCGTAAGGGACCACTGGTCCAGAGAAGCCGTTCTGTGTTCTGGCACCAAAGCAACTGCATGGGTTGGTGCAAGGCCTGAGCTGCACGAAGGAGGAGAAAGGACCAAGTGCAGCCGACGAGCAGCATCTCAAGCAGAAAAAGAGCCTCAGTGCTGCACGGGCTGGTGTTGTTCGGGTTTGCTATTGCAGGCTACAATAGGAGAAGGGGTGATGGTTTTAAACTCAAGGAGGGGAGATTCAGGCCAGACATGAGGAAGAAATTTTTCACACTGAAGGTGGTGAGAGCCTGGCCCAGGTTGCCCAGGGAGGTGGTGGATGAACCATCCCTGGAGACATCCCAGGCCAGGCTGGACGGGGCTCTGAGCAACCTGAGCTGGTGAAGATGTCCCTGCTCATGGCAGGGGGGGCACTGGATGGGCTTCGAAGGTCCCTTCCAACCCAAACTATTCTATGTTTTATCACCACGGTTTGCTAGAAGCCCACGATTCAGCCTTAGGAATTTGCATCTCCATGCTTACCCTGGCACTAACTTCTTCACAGTGTTTAATGCCAAAAGAAACACGCAGGGAGACGTGAGAAAGCAGGTATTGGGCAGTGGAGCAGTTCACTGTTGCATCAGCGGCCTCGGGTTATTTTTACGAGGGGTGCAGAGCGCACACTTGGCCGCGGCTCACCGTTGGTCTCCCGGGGCAAAACATGGAGCAGAAATCAGCTTAGTCACGATGCTTTGGAAAAGGGTAACCTCAGCGGGGAACGGGGCCTCTCTGCCTGGAAATACGCCCGTCAAAATAGGTTTCTCCAGTTCCCCATCTCGTTGCCCCGTAGGGGAGGAGAGAGGAAAGGATCTTATTCTCCATAAGAAAAGGGAAAGGGATATATTGGTATCCTTGCAGGGGTCTAGCTACGCAGAACAGGGATGTGTCAGTATCTCGAGCTCATACTGTCGGACATGGGACATCCATCCTCAGTCTAGAGATGGAGATTTGGGTCCCTGATGTCCCCAGGCCATATCTGCATGCTGCTGCACTTGCTCCACCCTTCCCAACATGGTTTATTGAGTGTAGGGAGTTTTATGAAGCACTACCAGAGCCAGTTTCACACTGTAGCCCAGGCAGACATACCCCAAGCATCACTGCAGATTTTCCTCAGCAAAATCAAAGAAATGTTTAAATATTTCCAAAAAGTACTTTCCCTCCTTTTTAAAAAGCAGTGGAGTCTATTAAGTAAAACATCCACAAGAAATAGCAGTGAATGACTCTATCCCTTCATACACTCTTACAGGAAATTAAAGACCCGTTATTAGCAGTATGTCCAGGAAAGTGATGCTTCCAGGTCCCAGTTCAGACCCCTGCCCTGTTGCACCAGGCACACCATCGCGATGGACAGTACCTGCCCAAGAAGAACTTAAAAATGCCACACGCAAATCAAAAGGAGGCATGAGACGGGTAAACACCTTGCAGTTCAGCAGCAGAGATGAGAACAGATGAGCTAACTCTGAGTTTGCTGTCTCCAGGAGGGAAAAACAAACAAAATCCGAGGATTTTGCCAAGTGTGCTCTTGGCAGAAATTCAGGGGCCTGATGAACTCACTGGAACCTGCTGGGATATATACACATCCCCTCCAGGAATACCCCCAAAATATCTAGGGTTCACTGCGTGATCCCCAACAGGAGCTGTGTCTTGCTCAGATGTTCCCCCCCATGACACGGTCAGGACACTGGTGGTGCCGTCCCTCCAGGGGGGATGTGGGAAGGGCTGCACCCCTCTGCATCACATGGATGGACCCACAAACATCAGGTGCACACCCCACCTGGGGCGTTTGCACCTCCCCTCCGCGCTCCAGGTTACATCAGCGTGTGAAGTCTCATGTGTGGTAACGAACTTGGATGATTGATGTCATGGCCCTGGTCCAGGCAGCTCTTTCCCAAGGACAAAAAGGCACGGGAAGGGTTTGGGGGATGGAGAAACCTGCTGGTGTCCAAGCCCAAACAGCAGCTCATGGAGGCTGCGCTTTTTTGGAAACCTGGCCTTGAAGGCACAGCCAAGGACTCTCTCATCATTTGGGGTCACAATAAATATCACGCAAGGGTGAGGAATGATCTGTTATCCTAGCAAGGCAAAAAGTGTTCCTGATGGGGGAAGGTCTTCCACACAGAAAGACAAAGTGGCAGAAAATGCAAATAATTCACAAAACAAAGTGCTAACACCCAAAGTACTAACGTTAGGTGAACGTCACTTGGTCAGCTGGAAAGCCCAATACTCTGCAATCAAACCACCATTTCCAAGCAGGTCCTCCCTGTCCAAAGACACGCAAGCGCAGCAATAACCAGGTTTTTTCCCTGGAACTCAGAAGGAAGGTCAATTCTCCCTGCAGAGTGGTTTCCCAAGCCAGCACAGTTATAGGGGAGTGATGAGACCATGGTACCTACCGGTTTGGGGCAGTGGATGTATCTAGCAAGGCTGATGATCAAGTCATGAGTGATTGGATCCACCAGGTTTCGAAAACTGGCGTATCGATAGAGGACATCATCCAGAGAGGTGGACTCCATTCCTAAATCCTGCAGGAAACAGGGTAAAGGAGCAAGATTAGATGTGCTACCCAACACAAGGAAGGGACACATGAGCATGTCACCCTGGGGAAAGCTGCACTCCTGTGCTACATCTGCTCTGCAAAAAGGGGTTTGGGCTGTGGGGTGAGCAGCCTCATGCCTCTCACAAGCCATAAGTCCACTGAGCGAACAGTATGTTTGTAACAAGGTAAAATCAAAGACGACTCCAGAGAACAGGACAGCTCGATCAGCATGAAACTGGAATTGGAGAATAAATACAGCGTAGGTGTGCTCTGCGTCTGCTGTGCTTCGGGAGGAGGGAATGACCCTAAAATTGCAGCAAGGGAAACAGAAGGATAAATTGGGGGATTTGGGGAAGAGAGAAGTGCTGAGATTGCCTGGGGAAGGGGTGGAGGCTGTGCCGTTGGAGACTGGACAAGGATGTGTCAGGAACAGTTCAGATGGAGCTGATCCTGCCCCAGGGATGGATCAGACCTCCTGAGGCCCCCTCTAAGACTATTTGCTCTGATTTTCAATCCTTAGACATAATAATTTGAGGAATTTTGGCAGAGAACTCATCATTCTGTGAAATATGTTGGTGCACAGGGACGAAGAAGGGAAGGGTTACATATAACATACTCCTTTTACTTCAAATATTTTATCTCCACTATGTTTTGTTCCTCAGCAGCAGCCTATAAGGACAATTATGACATCCTCATATTGGTACCTCCACTAGCACCAAGAAAAATGACTTCTGACCCTCAAGAGCAGCCACGCTGGAGACAGAGTTCAGGCAGTTAAAAATCCACACGCGTGGGGCTTTTCTCCCTTGCCAGGAGCACCCAACCGATTGCAAACGTACCTAGTTCGAAAAATAAAGCAGCTGAACCAATTTATGATCTATCCCACGGCTTCTGCCAAGTCTGCACTCTAAAAAAATATGATTTAATCTCAGTGTCGAGATCTAGAGCGAAGATGAGGGTGTGCACTGTGCTCCGCAGGAGCAGCACCATGACGGCCAGGCCAGCCCACCAAGGCTGCTCCGCTGTGGTTGGGTTTAATTAGGCTGGAAAAATTAATCCCTTCGTTCAGGTCTGTTCTCCGCCTCACATATTCCAGCACCGCATGGATCCACAGGTCTGACTGCACAAAACTGTGTGGGTTTGGGAGCTCAGGCTCCTTTGCAAGAGGGGGAAAAAAAAAAGGAGAAATACAAATGGTGCAGATAAATTAGGGCAGGGAGATCCTCAAAGCAAACTTGCACTCTTTAGGGGAGAGAAACACCTCTCCTAGCCGCAGCCTGGATGTTGCCTTCCCAGTCTGGTAGAGCTCAACATCAGGATTAAGAAAACATCAAGTAAAAGCTGGATTTGGCCCACGGTCATATGGCATCACTGGCAAACATCACTCACATCCGAAGGAGCCAGTTTTGGGGCTTGGTAGAAGAAATCCTGCACACACAGCTCTCCACACACTGGGATCTTTGAGGATCAAAGCAGGCTTAGCATCTCGTCACTTCTCTTTAAGCATCTCAAAAGTCTGATCATATTCTCTTGAGCTAAAATTAAAATGTAGAACCAATAAATCGGAGAATCTCCTCCTCTCTCCTGGGAAAACTTAAATTTTTCACATGAAGCATTCCCTTCTCCCTCCTGGTACACATTTTTTATGCACAGATGCCTTTCTCAGCTGCTCCCTCAGTCTCCCTGCCACACCAGCACTGTCTCTTTTCCACCACATGTAATATTTTAAAGCCACTCAAGGCTGAAACTTGTTCGAGGCCAAGTGATGAGCTCATCTGCAATTTAATAACTTAACACCAGTTCACGCTGTCAGCAGCAAATCACGAAGCGCTAGCTGCAGAGAAAACGCCCAGCATCTGGCTCGAGTCGCTCGGGGTTCTTTTCAGCACGTTCCCTTTTCCCAGGGGATCTTTACCTAGATAACAAGTGAAACTGTCAATAGGAAGAGTATGAGAATTTTAAATTATAGTATTTATGAGCCAGGCAGGACCAAGGTGCAGGATAGAGGGATGTTTTTCTAGTGTGTACCCAAAACCTTGCACAGTGCTGAGGGGTTTGGGGAGGGTTTGTGCATGTGCAGCAGGAGGAGGGGAACATCTCTGCATCCCTGAGCCACCTCGAGTCCTGATGTCCCCAGGGCACTACCAGGAGGTGGCCCAGGGGACATTTCAGAGCAGAAAGTCCAACAGCACATCAACCCCCATCAGGCAGCTGGTGCTAATGCCCAACTTGAGCAGGCTTTGGGATTAATGACACAAAACAAGCAGAGAAAATCAGGAATGCAGAAGCGACTGAAAGCAACTCAAAGGCTGCGAGTGGATCAAAAAGCACCGAGGAAGAAGCCGCCGACCCTGACGTGAGGCAGGTCCTTGAGCTTACTTGAGCTGCTGCCCCCGAGTCTGTCTTACCAAACAATGCCCCTCGCTGAGCACATCAGCTTAAGTCTTGCTTTGCCAGGCAAGACTAAGGAGTAGGAAGCAGAGATCACTTTGGGACTAAATAGAAAAGCAAGAGTCTTGCTCAATTCATTTTGCTGAGCATCCTCCCTGCCATCTCCCGTCCCATTCCTGCAATTTATCTGATTTGTTTCTGGACTCAGGAGACCGAGAGAGCCAAACCGCTCATCAGTCCTTGGGGATGGCTTATCCACTGGAAGGAAAGCTCCCTGCCACCAACTAGTTGCATTCAGCCTCTGCAGGAGGAGGCTTCTGCAAATGTGGCAATGCAAAGCTATGAGATTTGGAAAAAAAAAACAAAAAACAAAAAACACACACACACACACAAAACAACTGAGAAGGAATTAGAAATACAAGTCAAAGAAGTCCAGATTAAAATTGTAACACCTCTTTCCACAGCCGCCAGTGATAGGAACTTCCCACCTACAGCCACGAAAGGAATAAGAGAACCCAATCATTTTGGAAAATCACCAAAAACACCAAGGCAGGTGAGAGCCCAGGCACGGCCAGCCCTGCTGCTCCACAGAGCTGATGCTGTGCCAGGTGCTCCCTTCAACCTGGGTCCCTTCTGCAAGCAACAACCACAGAAACAGCCCCCCCCACCCAAAAACCAGCCCCAAGAGCTCACCATTGACTTCCCCAGGCCAGCAGTTTCCCTGTGAATAAGGAAAAATAAATGCAAAGCATTTAGGAGCTGTACCCTCAGCTTTTATTTCCCTAGTGCTGGGTAAAACCACTTGTTATTCCCCTTCTGCTGCCTGAAAAAACGCAGCATGAGAGCTAAGAGTTGATCAACTGGCTTTTGAAGTTCCAAGTTGTGTTTCCATGAGACGAAACATCGTGTAATACTCCGCTAAGCCACAAGGAGCCATAAACAGCGGAAGTCAAGCCCATTTTCGCTTATTAAACTATTTATCACTGCAAATTGAATTGCAATTAGAGGAATATTCAGCAGGTCCGCGTGAGAAGTCATACAATAAAGCAGGTTATGTTGTTGCTGCTTTCATTAACACAGAGCGAGTGCAGTTACTGGCTGCCTAAATGAGGTTACTGTGTAAAATACCACCCCGAGGTCCTGCAATCACGGCTGCTCATAAATATCCCAATAGCTTCTACTTTATCCAGCACCTCTTCCAAAACTGCTTCTTATCTCCACTAATAGCCAGGGCAGTGTGATGAATTTCCAAGCAGAGAGGTTGGTATTATAAACAAGGGTCAGGCACGAAGGAAGAGGAGGATTAATATTGTGGGCAATCAATCATCCGCAGCAACTTATCTGGGAAAAATGATTTTATGAGGTGAGCATTAGCAATGTGGTGAGTAAGGTCAGCTCAGCGAGACAGGCATGGGAGATGTGACTCAACGGCGGGCACAGTGTGGGTTGCTCAAAGGCAACAGGGTTGGTTTTCTTATCCAAGGACATATTTAGCAGCTCAATCCCCCCTGCCTTGTGAAGTAACCCCTCGAAAACAAGCGAACAAAATTTCTTGCCTTTGATCCTTAGGGTGTTCGACTCCATCACAAATTCTCCAGTGTCTGGTTGAATTATGAGGTCAGTAAGCCACTGTAAAACTTGGTATTTATGGATTTGCCAGCTGTAATCGGCCACGGATGGTCACAGCATCTAGAATCTGCCTCCACCTGTTTTGCACGTGATGAGCCCTCCGGGATTTTCTTCACTGCTAAAGTTTGGTGTTGCTTTACTTTCCTGTGAGATAAGGTCATGCAATGTGGAAGGGCATTGCCGGAAAGATTATCTGCCTGGTGCATTTATTGCAGCCCAACAGCCCCAGTCATCCACATACACCCCCTATAAACCATCCGTTTATACACTGCAATAAGGCATTTTACACATGCTATAAACAGCTTAATTCTTAACTGGGTATCCTAAGGAACCAAGGCTGAAATAGTCACACTGTCCATCCATCCCCCAATCATCTTCCCCAAACAGCTTTTTAACCACAGGAACCAATTTCAACTCAGCTGTGACCAGGCAACTGGTGGTGGGACCAGTAGGTCTGGACGAGGCATCACAGGAGGTATCCTGGGACCCTCCAGACCAGCAATTGCTACTGCAAATTTCTACGTCTAATCCACCGAATGGTACAGAAACGGAGTTTAAATATGTGGGATATTTTCTGTTTAAGCTTGGAATCAAGGATTGCTCATTCAAGCCTCAAGCGAGGGTGCAGTTAGAGAAGAGAGTCAATGTTTCAGGGAAGAAGTAAACATTTCCCTGGCAGACTGACTCAAATAATAAATGGTGGCAGCTTGAACCCCCTCCAGGAGGCTGGAATTATAGAAACTCAGAGAGACAGATTAATGGGCAGAGATACGATGCTGCCATCCAGATAATAAACAACTGTGAATAAGAGTTTTGCGGAAGAATGCGCTGCATTTATTTTAAACTGTGAGGCAAATGCAATTACCCCAATTGGAGTTTGCTCAGACCACAGCTAACGACTTCTTCAGGGAAGTGCCTGTTGATATTTAATGATAATAAATCGCTTCAGCTACCCACACCATCTTGATTAACCATGGGATCCCAGTATAGAAAAAATCTTGGAAACACCATTTGGGGAAGGTGACTCCAGGCCTTCCTTTGAACAATTCAAAAGATTTCGATCCATCGCCACCTTTAACATCTTCAGCTCACAAAATCCTGTTCACTCATCCCTTCTAAACCAGCAGGAGCTGCACGCATCCCAAGTTCCCATCCAACCCAGTGCATCAATCCGGGGCCATTGCTCCAGCTGGAACTCCAGCCCCAAGCCAGGATCCTGTTGGCCATGTGGAGCCTCACCAGATGGCTTCTGGTGGCACCTGTCACTTCTTCCTCCTGCTCCCCAGTCGGATGGGTGACAGCAGCCACCTCCCAGCAGTCTCAGCCCTAAGGTGCAAGAGCCTCTTTTCTTCTGCACAGTAACATTCCCAGGGAGAACAATCCCCCCCTGGTTTTCCTTCTGCAAAGTAAAGACACTGGGGAAAAAAGCCCCAGGTCTAAGGGCAAAACGTGGAGGAGGCTGTGTGCAAACACACGGTTCTCTCCAGTTTGCTGACAGCTGAACGCAAACACCGAAGGGCCACTCTCACCTCCTGCTAGCCAACTCCACCCAGAACCCCCCACATTACGTGGCTAACATCCAAAGAAAAAGGTTAATGCATCAACCCTGCAAGACACCCACCCTATTAACTCCGCTTCTGCTGCTGGAACTCGCATTAACAACTTCACGGTGAAGCATTAAAAGGAAATAGGACAAATTTAATCAAGCATCTGCCATTTCCATCCTCGTGTGTCTGCTCAAAGAGTTTGCTGGAGTAACCCGGAGGCCCACTAGAGTGTCCAAACCACAGGTCAGAAGCAGAACTTCAATTCATCATTCTTTTTGCTCTGTGACTAGTGCCTTTGACTATTAAAGGCAGTAAGGGTTGCGCAGGGACTCCTGTCCCAGCACAGGTTGGTGGCTGACCCCCAGGACAAAGGCTACGTGCCTCTCCCTCACCACCCCACACACAAAAAAATACTTATTTTCCCTTGCAGGAGTCTCTGAGATTTTTCTTGGAAAATGGACTTACAGGGCAGGATGCATCTCATCTCCTGTCAGGTAAGGATCCAGGCTTGTCACCTAAGCTCAGTCTACTGCCAGTTCATATAAAGACGGTGATTCATCCTATTCTAAGGCAGCTGGGCTGAGTCAGTCTCTGGATGTGGCTGTCGCTATCAGTTATCCGCCAAGAAAAGCCCCTCTAATTAGCTTATCCTAGACATTTAATGTTTAGGCAACTGGAGCAGGAAAATCCCACTCATGCGTTTCTCAGCTTTTTTTCCAGCGCAGCAAACGCAGAGCTCTGCGTGGCTTTCATACCCACTCTTCCATCCAAAGAACAGCCCCATCTGTTTTGCAGCTGATCATCCATCAACACGAGTTACATTTTTAAATCTTGCTTTAGGCCCCCACTGTTTTTTTGGAGGTAACCGGGAGCTCAAACAACTCTTGTCCTTGGAAGGTGACAGTAAATGCCTTATGGGCACTGAAGACTTATTTGTGCATGCAGATACTCTACCATGTGGTGCTCACATGCACTAAACACACACAGGTTTATTAATATGTATTTATAGGGGGTGGGGGGAAAGGCAGAACTGAGATCCTTGCAGGAAAGAGGAAGAGATTTCCAAACAGAATATGACACTATCAGACGGGGCGGAATCTCTCATCTTCATAATTACCGCTGCCTGCTAGAGACCGCCTTGGTATCTGGGCATACAATAAGCAGACGATTCCCAATACAACAGCAGCATTCACATCACGCGCCATTCCCTGTTTGAAATTACAGACGAGTCTCCTCGCACACACTATAATTGATGAGAGTTCTTGGATCTACACTGAGTTTACACGCACCTTGTGCAATCTGCTTCTTATCCCCCACCTGCACGCACTGCGTTGCATTAACAGCAATGAGCTTTACACATCCCTGAAAATATCTTTGCTAAGGGATAAGCCAAGAGTCCAAAAATCTGGACTCAGATGGCCCAACCTTAATAATGACTCAAACAGGCAACAAAGCTTCGAGCGATTGTGCTGTTTGTCCGTCCTTGCACCTCTCCGTCCTTCCTCGAGTAATTCTGTGTGTCAGCCTGTCACATTAAATGACAGGAAAGGGGCAAAAGTCTCAAAGGTAATTAAGGTCCTGTAAGTTTTGGGGAATCGGTGCCAGAGGAAGAAGAGACTCCAGTAAGGGAAGGGCCAGGGCCTGGCTGTGGTGCACCCTGCATGGCCGCGGATGGATGGACAGGAGGACAGATGGTCTGCAGCTGGGACACCCAGCTGGGATCTCAAGGAGGACACCAGGACAAGCTGGATTTTCCTAGTGCTGAGGTTTGGCTGATGTGGTGGACAACCAAGATAACGCCACATGGGAGCCAGCCTCACCTGGTCCTGCCGTGGGGTCCAGTCTATTTTCTAAATAGAAAAGATGAGAGAGTGGGACTCCTCACCTCTCACTCTTCCCTGCTCTAATCCAGCCGCTTTCTCCAAGCTGCCCTCACTTCACAGATTAACACAACCCAGCACGAGCTGCCCGGCTCGGGCATTAATTCTGTTGAACCAGCCCCTGGTTAGCAGGAAAGCGGGATTTATTGCCTTGCCCCACTGGAGCCCCATCTCCTGTTTCCAGCAGCTGCCACCACGAGAGATTCCAGGAGGAGGTCAGCACGGGTCTCCTTGTGATGTACAACAGTGCAGCCCTGCCCGTGGGGTGAAAAGCCCTGTCTGAGCACGGGTTAACCAGCTGTTCCCAGGGACAGGCAACCCCAGTACAGCTGAGCATAGAAGGAATTGCAAATCACGGCTGAAAAGTCACATTTGCTTTTCTACCCATTCAAAACGCTGCTTTCTGAAGATCTCCCCTCCTCTCCTCAGCCAGGAGAGCTGTCGCAATCCAACGATGGAAAAAGAAACCTGATAATTTCAGGGGATCAATCAGGTCTGTTCTAGCAGCGCCGCCAAAAATGCAGATGGGGATTACCCACGGCTATCTGATACGGGGTTTTGTTTTGACGTACAGCTCTGCCAAGCAGCGAGCACGCAGACAGCCAAGCTGCCAGGAAACACTCCCACATCACCCCCAAGTACTGAAATTCCCAGGCACATCACGCTGAACCTGCAGCGTCGATAATGATGTTACCGTATCACCAGGAAGCCTCCCGGACCCCCCCAGCGACCAAAAGAAATCAATCCGTTACTGCACATACAATAAGACCTTGCAATCCAATAACTGCTATCCAAAACCTGGTTTCACTTCCAAGCCCTGGGTTGATTATTATTGCATTAGCTATGGAGGGACATATTGTTACCGCTCAATGAATGCTAAGCTCTACTTCAAAGGGACTGAATTTCGGCAGTGGAAGACTATACAAATCCTTCGACAATTGCTTTGGGATCCTTCAAAGCAGATAGGTGCTAAAATAAAACCCAAGATCTTATTGATCCAGGCACTAATAAAAATAAGCATCATTGTTCCTCCACGCAGCTCTTTTCCAGAGTAGGTTATTCAAGGGAAGTAATTTAAGACATCTTTGAGAGAGAGAAATATTCAATTAACTTTTTAAACTGCCTGCCACAGAATTACGTGAACATTACAAAAAGATAATTTAAACGAACAAATTGCAGCTGACTCAAATAAAAAGACATTAAGCCATTTACGCCACTGCAGGAGCCTGGGTGGGAGGAGCGCAGGGACAGAAATGGGTTTGGATAGACTGTGGTGAGGGAAGAGCCAGGCACCAAAACCTGC
Source organism: Pampusana beccarii (assembly GCA_013399365.1). Lineage (NCBI taxonomy): Eukaryota > Metazoa > Chordata > Aves > Columbiformes > Columbidae > Pampusana > Pampusana beccarii. The sequence continues at coordinate 159,232 of VWYH01007450.1, read as the reverse complement.
ACCACTGGCACCAGCTAAGCACACCAAATAACATCTCCAGTGCACTGCGCAACACAAGAATCTGGCTACGTATCACTGCAAGAAGACACGTATTGGAGATTTTTCACTGTAAAACCTGAGAAGGAACGAGACACAGGTAGATTTTAGCTCAAAGAAAGAGATGAAAGAAAAGACGGTTAAACTTGACATTGAAATAAAACCTACCTGCCCTTTCTCTGCATTTAGACTTATCCTGAGTTAACGACAGCCACATCAAGGATAAAGCCTCTTTCTATGCTTGGTACCTTCTCAACAGTTAAAAAGAGGCTTCCAGCAAAGGAGCAAAACAAACAAATCCCACAGCACCAAACTCATTTTCTTACTTAAGACAGAGCAACAGGAATGGAATAAAAATATAGGTTTCCACAGCTTCTAACGGCTCACCAAGAAGGCCAGCATCACACAACTAATTAACACGGACAACATGAATTTCAATTCTGTCGTTTGCAAATCCAGCATCACAGCTAATCTCAAGCATGGACAAAGTCCATTAATAAAGCAGATTCATGTAATGGGATTCAACGCAATGGCAAATCAATACATAAACTGCTAGAATAATCTATGCTTTGCATAATAATCATGGTAACTGTAATGCTGTGTACTTATATGGAGATATATTCAAGACCAAGCCAGGCCACCTAATGAGCTTGGCGGGGTGTGTTTCTCCGGCATGGGATGCAGCTGACACTGGGATTGAACAGCTGCCGAAGAACTACCCAGCAAGAAAACCAGATAAAGATGCGCACAAAGCGGTTACAGCAGGGAAAAGAAATGAGGGAGGATGTTATTTAACACAGAGGGCTGGCACTCCTAAATTCGCCCCCTTGAAAAAGGGAAAAGGATTTATTATGTGCCATCACATCCCTGTGAACATGATAAAAAAAGGCTTCCGTCGCTGAATGGAGATGCAGACCCATGGTTATCATCCAGTGTGTTCCCAAAAGCCACACGAGGGGCAGAGGTTGTCTGAGCAGCTCAGGGAAGTTTTTCACAAGGGAAGAAGATCAAAGACTCCCAAAGCTTCACAAATGATGGAGTTACTCTGGTTTTGGGGAGGTTCCCCCAACTCTGTTTGTTATAAGTGGCAGGAGTCAGGAGTCCCCATGCTAGTTGATGAATTGTTGCAGAGTCTTGGGCAAATAACTTGATTTCTCTTTTCTTCAGCTTCCCCAGCAGGAGGCCGAAGGAGAAAATGATGGAAAACCAAGCAGATCTGTACTGGTGCAAAGATGCCTGAAGATGCAGGTAGCTCACCCCACGTTCTGAAAAGCTTGGTGCCCAGCGCTGGGGCAGCGTGAGCTTACTGAATTAATCCTGATAACCACACTGATTAGTCTGTCCAGCATGAAATGGAGCCCTTTAAGGACCACATTCACCAACACCTTTACTTGGGAGGCCACGGTTCTGCTCTCCTCCTCCTTTGGGATATCTTACCTCATGCTTGCCAAATCAGAAAACCACTTAAATACCTGATTAACTACAAGCAAATGTTTAAGTCCAACTGAAGCCAAAGGGCTTTGATTAGCAGAGCACTTAATACAAGCTTTTGTTAAGCAAAACTTCTCTGCTGCTGCCCTCTCCACCTCGGTCCCTTCACAGCAGCACAGGGTACGACTGGAGAAGCGACGGCCAAACCACACCACAAACATCAGCTCACCAGAGTGAAATGCAGCTCAAGTGATCAGTGGAAGAGCGTTTTGCACAAAATCAGGCAGCGAGGTCCCAGGAGACGCCAGCAATCTGCAGGCTGGGCTGGTCCATGAAGTGCTCTGCCCTGCGAAAGCCAGCACACAGACTTGCCAGCAAACATTTCCAGAAAGCGCTATTAAAATCCTCCTCTTCATTTCACCACACATCACTGCAGAAGGGCTTGAGGGTGGTGGCTGCGAGGGATGTAACAGATTAACCCACACACAGCCACGGACCCCTGCACTTGGCCAAGAAGAGAAATTCATCCAGGTTTCATTAGCGGTGCTGAACAGACACAGACAATAAACAGCTTCTCTGCTGTTGTTCCATGCCCCTTGCTCCATTTGCAGGCTCTGGGTCCTCTACAGGGGGGAATAGGTGCTCTCTGCACCCCCAAACCCACAGCAGCAAGGCTGGGAGGTGGAAGGGAAAAGCAAAGCCACCCGCTCCTGCCTGCCCGGGAGCCACCATACATCTTGTTCAGCAGTAAGAGGTGTCAAAGTCCCCCCTCCCCAGCTTAAAAATGAGAATATTTCTGCTTTGTTTGACAGCCGGGGCCATTAAGTTGCTCTTGTTGATATTTCATTTCCCAGGAAAGATGCTGGCAACGTGTGCCAGATGAACTCGAGACGACCTAGACAGAAAACACACCTTTGTCCAGGAAGGTTCTGCGAAGGAAATTCGGCACGTGATGGATTTGCGGCAGTGTGATGCCCAGCAGATTGCACACTATTAGCTGACACTCGTGCGTGACAATAACCACACCTCAAGCCCACTTTGCAGGAGACGGCTCCTTGGAAATCAGCTGCTTCCACCGCTGAGTCCTGCCAGAGCGCTTCAGGCTGACATAATGCAGATTTCAGTACAGGCTTTTGCTTCTTGTTGCTCCCAACCTGACTAGGAGTTTCCTTCCACCCTTCTGCCCACCCTCCACTGTTGAGGTCCGAGATGAGGACTAGAAGGATCACCAGGCAGTCCCAGTAACAAGGCAGGAGGCAGCTCTAGAAGAGCCGGGGCAACGCGCCCATGAGTTCTGCTCATGCAATCTGCAGGGACAGCCAAAACCTCCCCTTGCACAAACCCTGGAGGAACATCAGTGAAGTACCCAGCAAGAAAAGCCTCTGTCTCCATGCCCTGGGTTATTTCCCTGTTTCCTTACAATGTGACACCATCCCAGGAAGCAGAGGCCTGAAATGCCGGCGGTAACAGAGCACCCTGTTAATCCCTTGTACTTCTCCACGGGTGGTTGAGCCTCCCTGGGAAAACTAAGCTAGATCCCACGAGATGCTATGGCCAAAGAATATTTCCACAGGTGCTAAACCAAAAATCTGTGGCTTGAAACTCCCACCACAGCATTATAGGCCAGGAACGTTTACTTTCCAACTTCAAAACAGCCAACACTAATATTTTTGACCACCGGTTTCTCCTGAAGTTAACAGCAAAGAAAGAAGAACCCTAGAAACCTTCAGGATGCGGGACCAACCTCTTAATATTGCTTTCCAGATACAACCGCAGGGCTGAATAATCACTGAAACTTGATGCAAGACGATGAGCTGAGCAAGAGCAAAGCCAGGATGAGCTCACCACGCAGCCCCGTCGGCCGGCCAGCTTTCCCTTCCCTGCTACGGTCCCACCGAGACATCCACAACCCTGGGCTAAATTCCTCAATCGGCCATGAAACAGCTGATTTCAATATCAAGACAAGCACTGAGACATGACTTATACAGTCATCGCGTTGGTGTCCAAGTGTAGAAGTATCTGGCCCGTGGTGAACCAGACACCTACAGCCTGACGCATAAGAGACGGGGGGTAAACCACGGCATTTGCAGTCAGCCGGGGTGGCATTTAACACACAGCAAGTCTTGGGACCTTCTTCCCCGCAAGCAATGCCAAGGAATCATGCCTGAAGGAAAGACTTCTTTTGCAAGACATTAAATAAGAAAAAAAAACCCTCTTTTCTCTCTCAAGATGCCACAGACTGATCCAAAAGCACCACTGACAAGTAGAGGAAATCAGAAAAACCTAGTTCTGAGGGCCAGCAGGCTGACAAGCAGACTCAATTTGCTTTATGACTTTCCCTTTTTCCCCCCTTATCTTTCCTGACACGCACATTCAGAAAGAGATAAAGAGAAGCTGCTCCGAGCCCTCCTCACGGCTCTGTCACCTCCGGACACCACCATCCCTGTTCCTGGGACTTTCACGGCTCCAGAGGATGTTCTCCTTTAACAGGGGGATGCTCAGCCTTTCTGCCCCTCCATTCCCTCTGCAAAGTGAGCAGGAAAGGTGCTTTATCCTATTACCTGGGGTTTGGAGGCACGATGAAGGCAAAGACTGCTGCAAGAGGAGAGCCACGAGACCCCATCTGCCCGCTTCCCAAGGATGATAAACCTTCACGTTTCACCCGCCAGCACCCAGCCCTTGCAAATCCTTTTGGCCAAGCTGATCTCACCCACAAACCAGCCCCATTTGGTTTGCCAAGGGCTTTCTCCTGCGCTCTGCTCAGGGCTGAGCACAGCCCAACAGCATCGGGCAGTGAAGCCACATCTCTCCCCACGCACCACAGCCCTGCTGCAACCTGCTGCTGCTGCTTGCTCCCTCCACATCGCTGCCTCTTCCACATTTAGCTACCATAACTGCTAAAGCCGGGTCAGGCCAAAAAAGCGTGCATTGCACAAACACACACAGCAGATGCTCAGGTCCCAGTCCAGAACACAAACACAAACCCAACTTTTCCCCTTCCCCACTCTTCCTTTTGCTTTGTGCAGCTCTCTCTGGAGACAGTTGCAACCAGTTTAACCAGCGACACAGCCCAGAGCGCATGAGCTGCAAATCAGCCCTGCAACACCCCGCTGGCTCGGTTGGAGATGAAGTACCCAGAGATGGAGCTTGGTCAGCATTGGGTCCTGCCAGGACTTTGCAGCAAGGTGCCATTCTCGTCCTTCTGCAATTAACAGAGAGAGCACTGTGAAATGACCTGAACTTGCAGGAACGGTGCCTTATTCCCACCTTTTGGGATTATTTCAGGCTTCTACATTTTTGCTCAGATACTGTCTCCTCTGAAGGGCAGGCACATAAACAAACATGAGTCCTTCTAGAAAACACAGTTGACTTACACGATGCGGCAACACTAAAAGAGATTTTTTTTTTTAATGGCTTGCAGGAGAGGAGTTTAGCTTATTTATTTTCTTTGTGTTGGTGGAGAATAGCAGCTGATGGGCAAGAGATGAAAGCACCCCAAGCAGAGATTTCTTACCACGTTTCAGGGAGTTAATCTCATCAGAGAACTGCTTCACATCTGTTTGAACAGGGATGGAGCGGTTCACTGGAGCCAAACCTTGTGCTGGTGCAGACAGGTTGACCCCGTCACATGCACCGTGCCAAATTCTCCACCCTCCTTCTCTGGACAGCAACAGGGTGGGAAGGGAAAAAGAAGAAAGACCAAGCAGCTCCAAGCTGTGCATGCAAAAGGTCAGAAAGATCACCCACGCCATTTCTTTTTTGCAGTTCAGCCTATTCATTTAAGCAGTGCCATGGACTGGAAAGGCAGCTTGTGGCACGGTTACAGCAGCCGGTCCCCATGCGGGAGCAGGGACCTGCTGTGACAGATGATGCCCACACCCAGGAGGTTTACAGAGATGCACACATCCTGAAAGCTGGGACAACCCGGAGTCCTAACAGCTCTCAGAGCTGCTGACACCCTCGTCCTAAGTAATAAGGCGAGAGAGGAGAAATGCCTTTTCTGGCATTCACCCATGGAAAGGACTGGATTTTTATACTCAAACAGTAGATGTCAGAAAGCAGATGTTGTGCACATACAGTTCAAAGACACCTTTTTCCCCTGCTTAAGCCAAATCAGTGAAACAACTCAGCTGAATACTGAAAGCGTGCTTGCATCAGCAAGGCCCAGGGAAGAGGAGCCTTCCCTAAGACGAGTCCCCATGCACCCCAACAGATGCAGTTCCAGAGCACCCTCCTACTTCACACTCGAAAACTGAGGCATAAAGGAATTTACCAAACCCAGAGTCCCCAACAGCATCAGCTGCGCTACAGGACCCTGCTATGAACATTCAACACACCAGCAGCTCTCATTTGGGGCAGAAACAGGGCTTTCACCTACATCCATCAAGCGCTCACTTGGGTCAGGGTCTTCCCCAAGCCCGTTGTAACTCAGACATCACAGCCCTGCCACAAGTAACACCACGGAGACATGGAAGGACATCACCCGTGCTCGTGATGCTCAGTGTTTTTTAGGGCACTAAAGTATTTGGTTAAGAGCTACACTTGTAACCTGAAGAAAGGATGAAAAGCACAACCTCACGCTCGGCTGTATAAACCACAACCCTCGCCCCACTTGCCGGGCTGCCGGTCTGTAATTCCCATTATACAGCCTGACAGGTTGGTAATGGCACACGTAATAATATATCGATTTTTGCCCGCTGTATGAGAGGCTGCCAGGCGGCCCAAGGAAGGGAATTGCTGAGATGAGAGTTTCCTCTCAAAACACCCACACGAAAAATGGGGTGCTAAATGGGAAGGTAATGGATGAGACCATCAGCTGCGGCAAATTACCTCCACTTTTCTCAGGGTGTTTCGAAAGTCTCCCATCTTCCCACCCCAAGACTCAGTGCTGTGATTTACACCATGGGTAACTGGGAACCTTGCCTCTGTCTTACAGGACATATCATGGAAGGAAAGACAGTAGGTTTTGAAGGTTAAGGGAAAAAATTAAGTATTTTTGCATGTCTTATCCCCTGCTGCTGTGTTTTTATTTCCAGCACAAGATTTTTAACCATTAGGGAGAGCAGAGGGTGTTCTGTACTGGGATCTGGCATTTGGTACTTGGCTCAGAGGGAAGAAGCTTGGAAAGTGAAGTCTTTCCTGAAGACTTTCATAGCAGCTTCCCTCTCTGGCACCAGGGAATTCGGATGCTCCTCTGAGGATTTACCTTGGCAGGTGCCTCCAAACTGGGGGTAAGGGAGATACAGCAGGTTGGGATCCTCCCGGATTGCTCAGTCTCTTCTGAGAAACCCAATGGTAAAGGCGTTCGGCTCAGCAAGGAGATTACTAAATGCTCAACCTTGTTAAGGAAGAATTAAGGAGTGGGTTGCACAAGGATTCAACTCAATGACATTAAAATTCAATTAATACAGCTATTTAAAATTGCTTTAAACATTGAATACATTTACTTTAAAACACTTATTTCAAACAAGCAATTTAAGACGATGCCAGCCTATGGCCATGCGTTACTATTAAACAACTTACGTTAGCCTAGGCAAGCAGGACATGCCGGCTGCCAAAGTTTTAAGGAAAGTCATTGATGAAAACACAACCAGAAGAGACTGAAGTACAAACACAGCTTTTGGGGGAGCCTGGGTCTCTCATAAGGACAAAGAAAACATCTTCATTTCAGTTAATTCACCTCGCCCAGCTCAACACCCAAACTTCAACAGCTCCATGAACAAATCGTGAGTACAACAGAGAAATGCATGTTTTCCAACCTGCAAGTAAACTGCAACCCAGACGGCCAAGATCACTAATTATGGTCATCAGAAGTGTAATTCATTACATACAATTAACACTCTAGTTAATGAATCAACTAGTTTTAAATGTAAAATGTGTTTTGAGACATTTACTGTCTGCCCTATATGTCCAGCATATTTCTAGTTTATTAACTGGTCAAATAACACTAAAATACTAGTTTTCTGCATTTTAAACTCGTTTTCATCTCCATGTAACTTGAGTCAGAAATACAAAAAAATAAATCAATCGCGTAAACCCAAAATTCACCATTTCCCGCTAGAATAAAAACATAAAAAATTAATCACCCAGCCAAACAGCTGCCTAAATAAATGCCCCCAGATCCACCAGGCTCCTTGCTCAGGAAAGGAAGTATCTGATTACACCAAGCAGAAGCAGTTTTTTACAACCAAACAGGAAAACATCCTCTTTCTTACAGAATGACCAAAAAAAAAATCCCTTCCCACAAAAACAGCCTGCTTAAATCACGATTCCCTCCTTGCTGATTTTGGCTGCGGTCATGACTATGGATGTAGGTCATTCACACTCGCATCCCAAATTGCTTCACACTTCCCGCCTTCGCCCATGGGGAGTGAAGTTTCCTTCAAATCCCCAGTTCTTCCAACTGCGAAGCAGGGAGAGCTGTATCCAAATGGATGGTATAGATGGAAATATATGAAGGAGGTGGGGGTTCCCCAAACCACGGTCAGAGAGATGGTACCACCGGTCCCCACCACAAAAACCGTGCTCCACGGGACCAGCTCTACAGACAGGGTGGGAACGGAGAGAGACGTCCCAGCAAAAACCCTCGGCACATCTCCAGCTGAAATAACCATTTCCCACCGTAGGCTGCGAAAGGCTGAGGGCACATCTGCTCTCCTTCCTCAGCAGATTTTGCTTTCCCCTGCTGGGATTTAATTGTTGTGCCAAGATCTGCCTGGCCTTGGGGAAGATGGGGGCGAAGGAACAGCTCTGCAGAAAGGAGAGTAATTAATTGCTTGCCAGCTCCCAGCCATCCCAGTGGTCCCAGTTTAAGCATCCCCAGAAACAGAGGAAGAGGCAGCTCTGGGAGCATTTCCAGTGTGGTACCCAGCCACAAGACCAGGGGTTCTCAGGCACAGATTTGCTAACCTGGCATACTTTTGCTTTCCCAGCTAGCATTCATTTTCTCTTTTTTTTGGTAGCTAAACGTAAAGCAAAGAGCTGAGAAACCCAGCACACACTTCTCCATCCTCCAAAGAAACACACGCACCCTTCTGCTGCACTTGAGGGCCCTGCTCGGAGTGCAGGCTGGTTGGCTGGGCTCTCCTTTAGTTAATTTTCATTCATTTTAACTCAATCACTATTAGAAGTTTAGAGACAGTGCCTTAGAAATAACCTCTTGTGCAACACACGAATGCAACCCCCTGCTCCCTGTGAGCACATCCACAAACGTTGCAAAACCGCACAGGGACGGGCACTCGGAAGCCGGAGCAGGTCTGCAGCGAAACAGCCCTAGAAATGCAGCTGCTACTCCCCAAAAAGCAACCTCAAAGGCAAACAGGGTATTAAAGGACCAAAAGCAGCAGCCTGTGGATAGCAGAGCTCAAGGAAACCAAACGTGGGCCAACAAGGTTGTTGGAACACATGTAAAACCCAAACACGACTTGTAAAGAAATTCCTCCACTGATATCAAAACTGTGTCCTGCTCTGTAATGCCAAGAGAGACAGGCCTCTGGGAAGATTTAATATAAAGATGTCCTAAGGAACGAGATGCCCCTCGAGATACCCAAAGGAGGAAGGAGGCATCTCCCTCCCGTCGGCTCTGGTGCGTGGCCAAGGCTCTCCCTCAAGGCTCAAACCCTCGCACTAAGGAAACGTCGTCGACTTTGAAAGAACCAAAGTCTGAAAGGCAGAGAGTCTTAGAAAGATCTGAGAATTCTGGAAAGCTGGGAGCAGCTCCGGCTCACAAAGCAGCAAGGTCAGAGCCAGGAGTAATCGCAGCTAAAACCTTCTGCTTGGGGAGGAAGGGAAAGGGCAATTTGCTTTTGCTTTTAGAGGCAAGACTAAATTTACCATTCGCTGGTCTTTTCTCCGAAATTTGGAGGAGAAAGAGGCTGAGATACACAAAAGAGAGAAGTAGAATTACCCATTAAATCACATCAGGCTTTTGGCTGGGACCTGCAGAAGAAGCTAAACGCTGAAAAAATCCTGTACCCTTTTTGTACAATAATGAAATTAATATTAATATATAACCATCTTCTTTACCCAAGAGGAGGCCGTGGTCACAAACCCCTCCAACACATAGAATATTGTTATTGATCTAAATTTAATAAGAAGCTACAATATACTGAATTTCAAGTGCGTTCCCCTGTATCGCTGCCCACCATCACGGCGCAGGTCCCAGTGCTGGGATCTGCAGGGAGGTCTCTCCCTGCACAGCTGTCACACCCACGGGCTGGAAAGAGAGAGAAGACGTCCTCAGACACTGGGATTTTATAGGTTGAAGCAAGATTAAAAGGAAAAAGAAAAAAAAAAAAGGTGCATGCCAGCCTGTCTGAGGGCTGGAGCCTGGAACTGCCTGCATTTCACATCAGATGTGAAAGCTGCAGCAGCCTGGAGGGGGGAAAAAAGACACATTCCTGCTATTATATAAACAGATAAAGTGCTGAATAGGGGCTGGCTTGCCAACTGCAAGCATTAACCTCCGCCAGCTTGGAGAATTCTGGCTCCGGAGAGGGCACAGGCAGGAACCTCGCCTCTGTTCGGATACCCCAGTCGCAGGGAGGACACCCTTGTTAGCAGAGAAAACCCACTGTGCTCCGTGCCCAGGCAGGGTGAGCATCACCGCTGCACACAGGGGCTCCGCGGATTGAGCCCACGCTGCCAAACATGTCCCACCTCTGCCCTTCCCTGCCTTGCCTGACCTTCCCCTTCCTCCATCTCAGCATCCCCCAAAGACACATTTTCCTCAGGAGGCGCAGCAGCAGACACCTTCCAGGGGGGTTAATTAAAACCAGGCTGCTCAGATGACAAGCAGACACTGGGACACATCCACCTGAGAATCCCATGGGGGAAGGAAGACGGGCAGAAGGGGCCAGGGTGGGAAGCGAGCAGAGAAAGGATGCTGCAAGACAGCAGCTTGCAGCAGGGCAGGGTTGGGGAGCATGGCGAGGAGAGCAGAAAACACCCCACCGCTGCCAGGCACCATCGTTTGCTGTCAATGCCTCCAGCAGCTGAAGGGTTAAAAATAACTGTAGGGAGTGCTGGTGGTTTCATCAGTAACCCAAACCAGAGGAAACAGTGCAAATCCCAAAGCCGGTTACCCAACTTCCACCAACCCAACTTCCACCAACCCAACTTCCACCCGCACTGCCCAGCGCTGCAGGCAGAGCCTCAGCCCCAGCTCCCCCGCAAAAAAACAAGCCCGATGCTGCAAAAACCTCTTCATCCCTGCCCTCCTGCCAGCAGCTCACAGGATGCGGGGAGACAAAAATCTCCAGCCCTGGGCACATCAGCTGCTCTTGGTGCTCAGGAAGAGGAACCAGGCAACCGCTTGTGTGGCAGAAATGATGCTGCTGAGGTCCTCCAGCATCCCAGGGGCCACGGGACGGTCTCCACGGGGGTGCACGGGGCCAAAAGCAAGTACAGTGCAGCACAGTCCAGCCCCAAGGCACCCGCGGGCTGTGGCTGAGCTGCATCGTATCAACCAGACCGCAGCGCTCCCCAAGCTCTGCTCTAGGTGTCAATAAGCACACCCAACCGCACGGCTAAGGAGGAATATTGAAGCAGTTTTGGCATCGGCAGGGCTGAAGCACGTGCTTGCAGGCTGGTGCGAAGCCAGGAACTCGTTTGGGGGAGAAAGTTTGAATCTGAGGCGGCACCGAAAAACATCGCCTTTGTCCTGATGAGCTGCCAGAGACACCGCAACCATCGTAAACTTGCCTGACAACATACTCGCCTCCATGGGGATCTACTGTGCAACAGCATCTCTGTCTCTGAAGAGCAGTTCGGGGAAATAAATCACCCCAAAAGCACTCCTGGCACGCAGTGTGCGCTGCGAAGCTGCACGTTGTGTAACACACCAAGTGTAACACAAACTTTGATTCCCCGAAAATGAGACCTACCCCAAAAATAAGCCCTAGCATGATTTTTGAAGATGCTCGAAATATAAGCCCTACTCCAAAGCCCTAGTTACACTTCATTAAAAAGATAATTTAAATAGTGTCCAGGCAGCTATACTGTAAAAAAGTAAGCATCTTCTGGAGCAAAAATTGTATAACACCCTTTCTTGGTTTTGGGGAAACAGGGTAGACCAGGCTGACATTGGGCCACAAAATGCTTCAGGAGCTTTTAGTGAATGCACAAAGTTACACCAAGGGGCCAAACGCATCTTCACAAACGACTGATTTTCAAGCCCACCCGGGTGTAACATTGCCCAGCTGGTCTGAACTCAGCTAAACCTTCCCCTCCCCATCTCCGAGCGCCTATAAGATGCTGGAGCCAACTTCCCAAGAAGGTTTGGAAACATCCACGTGTCTCTTTTTGCGAGCTCAAGAAGCGATGCTGACCCTTCCCAGGAAGGTTCCCGGCCTTTTGACATCTCATTGCTGCCCCCCGGGCTGCCCCAGCCCACAACAGGGGGCAGCAATGCCCGGACGGGACAAAACCCCCAGCACAGGGGGAAGAAAATAGGGACAGGGAGGAAGGGCTCGGTGTGATATAAATCACAGGCACAACTTGGGTAAGTCAGCTGCCATTTAATGCACTTGCCAATGTTAATTAAGCAGAAGGACTGTCTCTAAGAATTGCTTTTTAATTTTATCACACAACCCTTTGCTCTGGTGTAGCAAGGAGAAGCTCACAGAAACCCAAAGTGAACTGTTGCTACATTAGTCTTTTTTTTTTCCTACTATTCCCCCTGGCCAAGCCCCCTCTTAACGATGAAGATATTCATCATTTAATTAACAAAGCATCCCTGCGCCACACAGTCCCCATGGCACCAAGCAGCTGCTCAGAAGTAGCACGCATTTAATCACCGACCCAGCGGGGCAGGCGTCAGGACACGTCTTGCCTTGTTCCCCCCAACCTTAGGCTGCAAAACCCTGGGGTCAGCATTAGATGGGGCAGGGGGACACCAGCATCCACGGCAGGGATGTATTTGGCGGACAGACCATTGGGATCCCAGACTGTCCCCAGCAAAGAGGTAGCTGCATGTACCATGGGCACAGGGTCTGCACGGCTCCGTGGCTGTCAGAACACATTTGTCTCCTGCCCCTTCTTGCAAACTGGGGTTATTGAGGCGTCTTTTCCACTTGGGGCCCTGACCTCTCTTCCCCTGCCCTTCACACCCTATCATCACAAAGCTGGCGTGAGCAGAGAAGCCACTTTAAAAGTCACGAAGCTTCGCTGCACCTTGGACCTTGCCGTTTGGCTGCTGGCCATCTTCAGCGCCCAGAGGTTTTTATTACAATGCTTTGTCCTCTTTTTCTTTTTTCCTTTTAATCCCGGGAACCTCCTGCCCTGTGCAGGTGATGCCCAAAGCCGGCGGATGCCTCCTCCTCCTCCTCCCCTCTCCCACCAGCCCAGCTCCGCTGGAGCAGCAACAACAGCCCAGCAAAACCTCCACGTCGAGCCATAACCAATGGCAAATTCTTCGAGTGAAACGTAATGTGCTGGGAAGCGCCTCATCATTTCACTTGGGAAAACGATCCATTTGGCAGCGGAGAGGAGGAAAACATGCTTTGTTTTACAAATCCTCTCCCCAGCAGGAGAGACACTCCCAGAATTTAATATACTGACAGCGCTTGGCTGCTTTAACCGCTGAAACTTAAGAGTGTGTCAAAAAAAGTAAAAAAAAAAAAAAAAGGCAATATAGTAGATAATATTAAAGCCTAGCCTATTCTGCAACTGGTGGCAACAGGCACAGCAATTCATCGGCAAACAGGAGCCGCAATCGTCCCACCCGTGGCAGCCAGCAGGGTCGGGCTGCAGGTCCCAGGCTTCTCCGAATGCAGGACACCCTTAACTAATTTGGTTTTCATCCTCTCTTAAGGGTGAGGCCCTACAGCAGCAGGAAAGCAGAGAAGATGCCAACAGGTAAATCTAGGAAGTTACATTATAGCAGAGGAGCAGAATTCCAAATTATTCAGCACAAGGATTACTTCTACGAAAGGCAACCAGCTCCATCCAACTGACTAGCAAGCTTCTTGCAACCCCAGACTCTGGCCTCAACAAAATATTAAGTATTTCAGTGTATTTCCACTTATCCTCCCATACATTGAACTGCTTACGGGAAAACACACCTCATCCAAAGAAGGCAGCAGACAGCACTTTTTTGGGAGGTGATTTTAATTTTGCAGGGTGGGGTTTGGGCTCCAGGCGTTTGATGGCGTTACCAGAGCAGAAGGGAAGAGCAACCGGTGTCTCTAACTAAAGAACCTGTCGTAAAATTGGGCCGGCTGTGCCCAAACAGCACATACCCTGTCAAACGGCCGCTGCCAGCCCCTTGCAGGCAGCAATAACATAAATGTTATTTTGAGGGCAGGCAGTTGGATCAAATTGCCTCTGCACCAGAGGCCACTTCTGACCTCTCCGAAGAGCAGCCTCGATACAAGTAAGTCTGTCTGCTGTTCACATTTTTCATCTTTTTAAGCAAAGAGAAGTCTCATATCTTAGCACTTTTATAGTTGTTTGCAGCCTCCAAGCGTTCTTGGAAACACTAATTAATCCTTACAAAAGCCTGTAATGAAAGCAGCATCGCTCCTATTTCAGGGGAGGGGAGCAGGATGGATAAATGTGGTGAATCGCTGAACATCAGTGCCAGCGGTGGGGATGGAAAGGCAGGACCTGCCTGTGCTCCAGCACAACATTTAAAATATGGGTTTGCTGCCCTGCCCTTTAGCTGATTATCAAGCACAGCTTTTGTGGGGGCCTGGCAGGCGGGAGGAGAACAACCCCCAAACCTCATCTCATAGCAGGTTGGTCGGGCAGAACGTTATGTCAAAGAAAGCTGAGAGGCTGGGCAGCCTCAGGTCCGGCAACATGCTCATCCCACTTGATAAAAAAGGACGTGGCACCTCCGAAGGCGGGGATGCTGTCACCCACCCCCTCGCCAGCACGCTGGGCTGCCTTCAGAACTCGGTGGAGTCAGTGGAAAGGCTCCCAGTGACCTAAATCACAGGGATTTTCGAAAAATAAAAAGAATAAAAGTGAAAGCTGGGCACCAGGTCACTGGGTTTGCTCGAAAACATGTTTTGCAGCATCATCATCACTGCATGTTATGTCAGCAACTACCTGGACCAACCCTCATCACAACCCCTCTGCTGTGGATGCTGCATTAATAGCTCATGAGAAGAGGTCTCTGCCCCACCGTGATCACCTGTCCATCCCCCTCTGCTTGTCCTTCCCCCCAAATCCACATTTTCAAGCTGGGAAGCAGCAGGAACTCAGCCCTCAAAGACTCCCCACCACCTCACAGCTCCAGATCCTTGAGAGTGAACCGAACATCACTGATGCACCCCCAAAACGCCACCTCCCGAAAGTCAGCCCATCAAAAACCACAACGATCAGGATTTGTTCAGTGGGGTATCCCACGTTCACTACCCAGAGGCAAGGAATAACACCGTCTCATTAAAAATGTGCTTCGAGTCTATTATGGTATCTAGGACAAAGTGTTCCCTATTTTGACACTAAGATATATTTTATCAGAGCAAGCTCTTCAGAAACACTCACTCACAAAGACTTATCTGACTGTAACAGGTTCCCTGCTTTCCCCAGAACTTTAAAATTAATTTCTAGTGCTTTTCCCCCCGCTTAGTCAGATTATGGGATGTCCCCATGGCCAGATTTGTCACTTGGGCAGCTGATGTGACACATCCCAGCTCCCTCACACCCTGTACGGCCAACCCGCAGGGACAAAGAGGAAGGTCCAAAGCATCGTTGAGAAAAACCAGTGTCTGAAGCCAGAGAGAACTTGGGAGCACTCACAGTACTTCACAGGCACCGAGATTGGGGTTTTTTTGGGGGGCGGGAGGTGGTGTTTGATAGGAACACCTTCTAAAATTAGCACCTGCCTTTCTGCCAGCTCCAATGGGCTGCTGGTGCAATGATAAGGGTTTGACAGGGCTGAGAGGGGACAATATTTTGGCACAGATCTGCTGCCCAGCTCACGGCTGCTTCTGTCCCATGGGATTCTCCTGACCGCCTGCGTCACCCACTGTGACCGCACAGATCCCAGACAGAGAGGGTCGCTGTCCCCACGACTCGTACCCCCAGCTCCTATGGAGCGGGCACATTCATCTCAGAAAAAGCACCTTATCTCACGGTTGAGAGTCAGCCACAAGAGCTTTCTATAAAGGAACGCAAACACATATGAAACTGTCCAGATTTCTCAGCGGGACTGCTCCAAAGATAGTCCCGAGTCACATAAACCAGCCGGGCAGCAATGGGTAACTGGAAGTGCGCCTCACAGAGGGGTGAAGGGGTCAGGGACGTGGTCCAGACAACACATCCACTTGCTAAAAAGTTAACAGGACCAGAAAATGGGGAGAAAAAAAAAAAAAAACAAGGAAAAAAAAGTCAAGAAGGAAACCACGAGACTCCGGACCAGCTGTTTTCCCGTAGACAGACTGACACTGAGCAGACCTATGGGGCAAGAAAGCAACTCCTGATGCCCAGCAAAGATCTGAGCAACTTTTCCCCAGGTGGTAGAACTGGTTACACTGAACAGCTGGGTGCCTTGAAGGCTCCTTGGGAGAAAAACCAAGTTTGTAGCCAGGTCTGTTTTCAGTCTGCACAGAAAACTTGCTGTTTTTCAAAGCCCTGTGTACCCCAGAGCCTTGAAAATGCCCAGCGCTTCAGTCTTTTTATCACCGTCTATCAGCAGAAAAGGTTAAAAGCTAATTTGCTGGATACAGAGCAGTGCTCCTCAGCTGCCTTTCTGTTTGCTCACAGCAACTTTCCGTGGCGTTGCTTCTCAGCTAATGCCCAGCTCAAACAGACTTTCAAGGGGAAAGGTCTCGGCATCCGTACAAATAATACCCTGCTCTCACACACTCATTTCTGCAAGCCCCGGTCAACACCAGCCAAACTTCACCAAGTGATTGCGCGTCAAAAAGAACAAGATAAAAAGCAAAGCTGCCAACTGTCAGTATTTCTGAGCTGGGAAGAAAGGAGCTGATTCTCAAAAGCTGCTGGCTCAAATTGCCTCAGCGCTTTTACAGATCTGCTTTAAACATCGAACTTTTTGAAAGTTGAGTGGGAACCTCCTTGAGTGGGCTGTGCATACTGCAAACCCCAGAGCTATCAGCGCAAAGCAATGAAGGGAAGGACAAAAATGCAGCCGGCAGGGTTCCTCGCTGCAGACAATGCAAAGCACCTCCCGGGGGTTATTTTCCCATCTCCAACACCATGACCACCCTGCAGCTCCTCAGCCACTTCCCCACAATTACGCCACGAAAGCTAGACCCGCAAAAACCGAGCGTGCCCCCTCTTCGCTAGCAGGCTTTCGAAAATGGGATGTTTTGCTCCTAGACTACCTTTTTTCCACCGCGAGCAGGCAAGCCCCCCAGGAGAAACCTGCCCATCCTCACCTGCCGCAGGTGCCTCAGCAGCTCGGTGGCCTCCTCCTGCTTCCCCTGCTTCACCAGCACCAGCATGTCCTGGATCATGCAGATCCGCCGGTGGTAAGGGGGCAAGCTGCTGCCACCACCCTTCCCAAACTTCTCGCCGGACTTCACCACGAGGGAGGTGAGGAAGTCCCCCCTTTCCCTGGGAGGTACTTTCTTGCGGTGGTGGGCCGGGGGGCTCTCCCCAGCGCTGCCCGGCTGGCAACCCTTGGTCTGCTTGGTGCCCATGGTGTGTGGCCCCAGCTCCTGCAGCTCTGGGGCTGCATGCAAGGGAAAGGGGTTTGGGGATGGAAGCCACAGGAGGGGGGCACAAGAGGGCTAGGGGGGTGCACAAGGGGATGGACAGGATGCACAAAGGGTTTGGGAGTGCACAGGGGGATGCACAAAGGGGTGGGGAGGATGCGAGAGGGGGTTAGGGGTGCACAGGAGGTTGGGGGAATGCACAAAGGGAGGGACAAGGGGTTGGGGGGATGCTCAAGGGGTTCGGAGGGTGCGGGAAGGGGCTCGGCGCCCCCCGGCAGCCTAGCAGGGGGAGCGGTGCGCGGCGGCGGGGCTGCTCCGCTCCCGCAGGCGGAGGAGGGGACAGCAGCGCCCGGCGGAGAGGAACCGCGCCGGGGCCCCGCCGCCCCGCTCCATCGCTGCGGGGAGCCGAGAAACCGGGATCCGAGAAGCTGCTTCTCCCGGCTCCGGGCGGCGGCAGCGATGAGAGCGGCCGGTGCTCAGCGCTGCAAAGCGGCGGCGGCTCCGCGCAACCCCCGAGCCGCCCTCGCTGCCTCCTCCTCCTCCTCCTCCCGGCGCCGAGGGGGCTCCCCCGGGGCGGGGCGGGGGCGGCCACGATTTGGGGGCAACTGTTGCGCGGCGGGAGCTCCCCGGGGAGGCGGCGCGGCCGGGCTGGGCTCGCCCAGCTGGGGGTGCATGCAATGGGGAGGGCCGGGGGCGGGCACCGGGCATCGAGGCAGGGCTTGCGGAGGAAGCTGGAGCCGGACGGGGCTCTTCCTTCCTCCACCGCCTCCTTTCGCCCCACAGAGCTGGGGATTGCACTGGGGGGAGCTGCATCTGGTGGGGCTTGGACCGGAGGGGTTGCACGGAGGGGAGCTGCACCGGGCTTGTATAGCGCGGACTGCACCGGGGGAGGGAGGCAGCGGGGCGGCAGCCTGGGGCATCCCCGCCGGTGGTTCCCGGGGGGGAGCACGGAGGGGTTTCCCGCTGGGTTCTCACCCCAAGGGACCTACGAGCGCTTGGCCGTGCCCGTCCCCCGCGGGGATGTGCTGGGAGCTGGAGACGTCCCCCACCCGGCCCTGCCTGTCCGGATGCTGCGCTGAGCCCATCCCCGGGATAAAGCACCGGGCAGGGGGGTCCTGCGGGACTCGCAGCTCTGGCTCTGGCTGTGGTTCCATAACAAACCCTGGCTGGTCCTGCGCCTCCTGGCTTCCTCCCTCATCTTCACCCCCCTGTGCTGCCCATCTGGAAACTGCTGCTTGTGCCCAGCCATCCCCTGCCCCAGCCAAAGCCCCCCTCCATCCTCACCCAAACCCCCCTCCATCCTCACCCGAGCCCCCCTCCATCCTCACCCGAGCTCCCCTCCATCCTCACCCGAGCCCTTACAGCCACCGCTCGCGCACGCTGCTCCTTCCAGCAGCTCCCCATCCAATATTCAATCACTCCTTATCTTCCAGGCGCTCCGCTGGCAGGGCTCAGGGCATGGATTGAAGCTCTTGAATAAAGATCATGATGAACAACTCTCTTCTAAACAGGGACCGCTCACCTGCTGCAGGAGACAGGTTGCTCAAGAGATGCCTGAGAGGAATAAGTTTTGGACCGATGAGGCCCCAGCAGCCGCCTCAGGCCCTCTCCCAGTGCCTGGGGCTGTTTTCCGACACAGACGTGCAGCAAACTCTGCGCATCACCCCCAGAGCTCTGCTGGGCCAGAGCAGGAGAAGACCCAGCGCAGCCATCACGCCGTGCAGTGCCCAGCCTGGGGGAGCCATCTCCTGCAGGAAGATGCTATTCGGGGGCGTTTTGCAACTGTGTTAGAAATAACCCTGAAAAAACACAGGAGAACTTTTTGCCTCCTCTGCATCCCATGCAACTGCACATCCACAAACACACAAATATTGTGTTGTGTCAATGAATAAAAGGCAGCTCTCCTGGATTAGCCAAATGGATGGAGGCCCACGTAGTTGTTTCCAAAACTCCAAAGGCCAACCGCTGTAATGCGTTTTTACACATGGACCACAAGAACAGCGCAGAGCCCCACTGACATCAGTAGGGTTTGGCTCTGGTTTACCACGAGCTTGTGTGAACCAGAGACAGAGCCGGGCAGAGCCACAGTAACCACAGCCCTGAGTAAATAAATAAAACCCAACCTTTGCACTTATGACACCTCTGTCATCAGGGCAGAGAGTTTATCTGCTGCTCCTGATTTGGCTTATTTATAGCACACAGGACAAAGCCAGCAAAAAAAAAAAAAATTAATAAAGAGCGTGGTGTGTACTCTGTCACACCAACGCAAAGCAAATTCCAAGTGCCGCTGGGTCGGGTTTATGCTCCTCATGAGCGGATGCAAAGGCACCCTGACCACTCAGGGCAGCACAAGAGGCACCACCAGGCTCAGCGCTGGTGGTTCAATGGTACAAGACCTGCAGATCCCCCCAGGAATGCTCCATCTCAGGGTGTTACTCATTTCTACACCCACAAAAGGGTCTCATCTACCTACAGACCCAACCCCAAGACAATGCTCAGCTTACAGACACACACGCACAATTTTCCGTACAGCCTCAAGGCACCCGTGTACAAACCGAGCCCACCCAGCATCGAAAAATCTGGCCGCAGCACTTGTGTGCTGAGCGGCAGGTCTGTCCCGCAGCTCTCTGACCAATGGAATGCTCTGCTAAACTCTTTAGCAGATCCACAGCCAATATGCATTTTTTCCTTAGTGCACATGTGTGCAAACTGCAAATTAGCAGATGTTTGTCTAAGGGAGTTCGCTTTCCCCTCCGCTCAGTTCATACTCCTTATGGTATCTAATAGTAAGGGTGTGTTAGAAGAGTCCACTACTTTAAAAGGAAATAACTTGAGATCACAAGACCATGAAAAATACCCTTTCTCCTCTCCCACAGAACTCAGATTTACGAACATTCTCACTTCTACATCAAAATTAAACTAAAGCTTCTCGATGCATTATGCAGAAGCCAGGGAACACCTATGCCACGGATCAATAACCTTATGGAATAAACTGGTGTGGAGGAAATTCAGCATCAAATACCTGAAAACAGAGATATGCAACCGCATTCCCTGACATCCCAGGTGAGGTCCCACCACCAAACCGCTTTGCACGTGTCTGTGCATTTACATTTGGTTTCAGCTTAGTCGCAGATAAAACTGATTCTTGCTTTGGAGGGCAGCGCAGGACTTGCTGATTTTTCTTGATAGAGATGGAGTGATTAGGATTAATTTTAAATGTCAGCATCAGATTCAGGTCAGTGCTACTCACTATGTTGAAAGGACTAAGCTGACTATAGGAAATATTACTTTCAAGATGGCATTTAAAGGAATTCCAGAGTTAATGTGATTTTTGTCTCTTCCTTAAAAAAACAAAACCACCCCCCCCCAAAATAAACAAAACAAAGAACCAGCCTTACTGTAAGACATCACCAAATCCAGCAAGAGAACAGTCTCACCAGACAATTAACGAGGAATAAGTCCAAATTGAAAAATATGATTTTAAAAGAACAAGAGGCTATCAATATCCTAAGCATGATTCAATTTGGCTTTGACAAGGCACAGCAGAGAGACAGGGTTGAAGGCCCTTAAGAAATGCTGCAACATGTAATTGCAGATGAACTAAACTCCAGGATAAATGGGGCAATATAACGATGAGAAACATTACATATACTGAGAGATGGTTTTAAGGAGAAATGAAAGAATTTCACATAGAAACACTTACGTTTCCTCCAGGCAATGGGCAAAATCTTCTCATTTTCACCTTTGAATTAATTTGCCACATTTAGCCTAAGCTAGAAAAGGCAAGTGAAAAGGATTTTAAAAAAATATCCATGTCTTCATCCCCCAAAGCAAGAGAGAACACAACCTGAGCAGCCAGGGAAATATCAGTGCAATACAGATGGAAGCATCATCCTCTTTTTTAATTATTAATATACTACACATTATTACTTTTGTTACACTAGAATAACTATACCTTGACAAGCGTTTTTAGAGGAAAATAACTCCATTTAAATCAAACCCTAATGCCCTTCCAAGCAGTTCTGCTGCAACAGAAGGGAATTGGGATTTTTCTTGTAACACCCTTGGCCAAACCATTTCACCTCCGAATGCCACATTCCCCTGGCAAAGCTCGCCGGGGGGGCCACCAAAATGTGGGGTCACCCCATTACCCCACCAGCAGCCGGGGTCCAACCTGCTCCCCCCATGCTTGGGTACCAAACGTGCGTGGGAATTGCTGTCAAGAGATGCTCCTATAATCTCATATTTCTCCAGGTTCAGGTGCTTTCCCCCTGCAGCGCCACCTCACTCTCCTCCCAGATTTCCCATGCAAAATATGTCCAAGCTCAAACCCTTAACCCTGAGAGAATATAAAAATACTTAAGCTGCCGGAAGCAATACATCTTCCCTTCACGTGATGGCTTCAGCTTTTTTTCCACTCAACAATCTGGATGCCGTGTTTATAGAACCAAAAGACTGTTTACACACTGTCCCAAAGTTGTTTAGCAAGAGGTTAAGACTGCCAAATATTTTTTCTGGAGTCATCTTGAAAACGACCCCCTGTGCTTTCCTTCCAGCAGGATTAAAAAGGCCTGCACAGTTTTCTGCAACTTTGGTCCGGAGGGAAAAGTTATTGCTTTGAGACCTTTAGCAGTAAAAAACCAAAAAATATCAACGAGCATTTTCGTGGAGAATTATCCTTTTGTGCTGCTAGGAAAACAGCCAATTCACATATGAGATTGGAAGTAAAATCTCACATTTTTCCCTGAATATTTCTCCTGGAGCCACATCCCCTCCTAGGCTCCGGTACCCGACCCGCGATGGGATGCGAACACCCAGCAGTGCTGGAGGGGTTAATCCATCACCAGCCGCACGGTGCTGGGTGCATTCGCAGCCATGGAGGGGGTGAAGCAGCCAAAACCAAAGGGACAGGTGAATCACCGGGTAACCCCGCTCAGGCCCAGCCCTGTGTTGGGGTGATGCTTTGCCAGGATCACCCCCAGCCCTCCCAGAGGAGCCGGTCGCTCCGCACCGTTTCTACAGCAAAGGAAAAGCGAGCGCAGCGCCCGGCCGGAGCCAAGAGCCACGAGTCGGTTTGACTCACGCTCCTGATGCTTTCCAAATGTTTCCCGGCATCCAGCCGTGATGTGAAGACAAACGTTTTGGAGGGGCCAACCCCATCCGTCCCTGCCACAGCCCATCTCTGACCACGTTTGACCTCGGGAAGTGCGGTCATCTGTCATTGTGGGGGTTTATTAAGTCCAGTTTGCATGTGCTGGTGTCACTGGATTAAGCACTCGGGTTATTTGCTCCAGTTTCTGCTCGGGATTAGAGCCCGTTTGGTGGAGCTGGCCTGGGGCGATGGATGTGCTGCTGCGAGCACCAGGCTGAGGTGGCTTCTGGGGACAACGTGGGGACACAAACCGAGCTCACTGGCCCATTTCACACCATGGGCACTTCCCAACCATTGCCAGTTTGAATCGGTGGCTTCAAAATTGAAAGGTTTCTCATACCACAAGCATCAACACCCCCGGCCACACGTGTCCCCGTGCTCCTCAACCCGACCCTCCTGTTCCTCCCTGCATCAGCTGCTGCTCCAGGATGCAGAGTTCAGCGCCCAAGATCAAGTTGCTGCCATTCGGCAGCTTCAGCCTCATCAAATCTCAGTGTCAGAGGCAGAAGAGCGATGCCAGCCTGGTTACCTTTACCAATATGCACAATAAACTGCCAGCCGAGCCCACGGTGCCTTTAGAGAAGGAACAAAATAACCCCCATCCACCCGAGCTAATCGGGCTGAGTAGGAGGAGCTGAACTCGGTGGTTGTTTATCAGAAACAAACTGCTGCAAATCCTATTTGTGCAAAGCTGCTTAAACCCTCTTGTTTGGAGTCTTTTCGTTTTGCCCAGTGCAGGGCTTGGACATGTTTGCTGATAAGGGTCAGGGAAAAGCAACTTTTCAGCTCGGGTTTGATCAGCCTCAGCACCTGAGGGTTGCACTTCGTGCAGGTTAGAAATTTGCAGCTCTCCGGGGTTAAAATAATAAATAAATGAAAACAATCCAGGCTCGGTTACCTGCTGCGCAATAGAGCCTGAAAGGAAAATAAGTGCAGATGGGAGGGGGAGGGCAACAAATAAATCCTCATAATTTCATCTCGCTTTTGGATTGCGTAGGTTCATTGACTGGATGCGTCCTTGACGAGCTGTGCTGGCATCGGGGGCTTTCTCTGGGGTGAAGAAACTGTTTTCAGGGATTAAAAATAGCAGAAAATTTAGGCTTAAACTCTCAGTTATGAGAAGCAAACTCCACCCTGCACAGCACAACAGCCTAGTCTTAGTTTAATTGCAAAATTAAGTTTTACTCTCCTCATTTTAACTTTGTTAAAGCTGAAAGGAATTATATTCTGTTTGGAGGAAAGAGCGGTATGGCATGTTTGCGCAAGCAGGAAACCACAGCAAGGTCTGGACCTTCCCAAAGTGATGCTACAATCCAGCTCAGGCACCTTCTCTATTGATAAAACCAAAAAGACCCTTCTTTTGAGAAGGAATAAGTGAAGTCTTTCGTGTTTACAGCTCAAATCTCTCAAGCATGGGGTAAAACTGACCTAAATCCAAGACTTCCTGACCACAGAGAGGCTTAAACCACAGGATTCTTTCCAACCTGGAGTAAAAAGTTGATATTTCAAAAATGATAATTAAAAAAAAGGTTTTAATTCACTTGTGCAAGGAAAACTTTCTGGTTTCAGAAACACTAATTTCCCTATTAGTTTACTGGGATGAAGTGACTGGAAGCAAGGCAGCTGGCATCAACATGACACCGTGTTTCTCTTTAATAATGCATCTCCTCCTGCCTCCATCCTCCTGCCGGGAGGGTCCCTGGCCCGGGATGAACCTGGGACGATGTTTCTCTCCATGCTGACCTAACAGGTACCTCCCTGGCGGTGCAGACCTTGCTGGGAAGCCTCATCCACAGGATAAAACAGGCAACAAAAAAACCCCACATCAAAACAAACCCTTGCATTGTGCAGCACACCAGCACACCACACAGCACACCAGCTTTCATTTCACCGAAATAATCAAACATTTTGGGGTCATTTCAGCAAAACACAGCAATGTGAGTCAGGCTGACCTGATCCAGCGTGACATACACGGCGCTGGCAGAAAACCCGGGGAATTTCAACAGGGAATTTGCCGAGCGATCCCAAGCGCTCGCGGGGCCGCGGCCCCTCCGTCCCCTCCCACCGCAGTGGGGGAGCAGAGCAGGCAAAGGCTTTGTGAAACCAAGCCTGGTTTTAGGTCGTATCAAAAGGATTAATTCAGGCATTAAAATCCCGACGCTCCCTCCGCCTGCTCCCCCAGAGCATCCCCAGGTAAGTGGCCCGAAGTCCCAGCCGAGCTGCCCAAGATCCCCGGTCTGTGCACCTGTGAGTACGGCTCACATTTTAACCGCGCTGGCAAATGCTCCCCTTTTTCTTCCAGTCACCCCTGAAGGGTCAGAAAAGTCGGGAAAAATGAGGATTTTCCCTTTTCCAACCCAGCAGAAAAGCCCAGCCCCGGGTGCCCAGTCACCAGAGCTCGCTCAGCTCTGGGCTTGTTCATCCCCCATTCACCATGACGCAATTAATTAACCAGCACTAGATGAGGGACCCGTGAAGTCTTTTGCATAAAATATTTGTTTTCTGAGAAGAGGGGGAAGGGAGATGCAGCTTCAAACATTCCTTGGGATGCCTAAATAATCCAACCCAGATGGAAAATGTGTTCATAAAAGGAAGATGTTAAATACAAAACAACTGTGGGGGACTGCAGAAGAGCAGAAATGGAAGGGAAACAGCCAGGGCAGCACAATTTGCAGCCTTCAAGCTGCAGGTGAAATCCAAAATCTGCTCCTCTCGATGCTATTTTTTTTTTCTCTCAATAGCACAAACAGGATTATTTTTCTCATCACGACAAGCGGAGGTAGGACAAGAAAATAACAGCACAAACCATCTGATGAAGGTAAACAGAAAGAAAGAAACTGCAGCTTTCTTAAGGAAAAAGAAAACGGGGCCGGAGAAGGAGGATGCAGGTGAACAGCCCTCCCCCTTTCACAGGTGGGAGCATCGAAAGTTTAGGGCATTTTGGAAAGAAAAGATGAGCTGTGAAGATGAGCCACAACCCAAAATTTAGACCTAAAATCTGAGGAAAATTTAGAAATAGTGTTGAGAAGTTTGGATCTACTTTCCCTTTACCGCGAGGCTCCTTTCGTGGCGTTGCTCAGCATCTCAGCAACACTACCTGCAAGAGCAACGGGACGCAAAAGTACCGTAGGATCAGCCGGGCAACAGTTTTAAATGCGGTCATTAGACTTGATCTCAGAGCAATTAAAAACAATAGCCACTGTCACTTAGCAAAATTAACATTAAAACCTATCACAGAAACCACCCAGGGATGGATCAGACCTTCATCCAGCCCCCGCAGAGACTCAGCACAGCATTTTTAGGACTGTGTCATCACCACAGTGATAACAGCGATCGCTTCACAGCCCTTCAACAACCCAGAGCCTCTGCTATTACCATCAGGGGGACAAGAGCAGCTGGGATGCTGAGAAGCTCTTGCCATGGGACAATGAGTTCAGACACTCAGTGATTTTTTTTTTTTTCTTGGTCGGCATCACAAATTAACCCAAAGTCCCCAAAAAAGATTCGGCAAAGAACAGATGAAGCTCATCTAAGTGCCAGATGGCAGCAGCCCGGCCCAAACTCAAAGGCCTCTTCCCTGCTTAGTCTTCTCAGCCCTAATCTAGATAAAAGCCCTCGCTTCTTGAGCAAAGAGCTTATTTTCCATGGTGAGAAGATGAGTGCTAAATCTCAGAGAGCCAAGGGAGTATTGCTATTTAGAGGTGGGGATGAGACACCCCAAGACCCAACTGTCTCAGATCTTGCACTAAATGTTCCTGGTCTTCTCTTCCTTGTTGACCTGGGATATCACATCCCCATCAAGAAAGAAGAGCCAAAGCTCTTCAGAGGAACTTCAGTTGGTTGTTACCATGGCTCAGACCCCTAAAATACCAGTTTTGCCAACGTGTGTTCACATTCTCAGACATTTTAGACCCAGGTTTGTGAGACTATACAAGCTCCTAAATGCTAGGGTAAGCCCACCTGTACCAAATCCCTGGGGAAGAGCCAAGCGTGGGTCTCTTTGGGTCATTCTGAAGGCTCTTTGCAGGGGATGGAGTCTGGATTTCCATATGGCGCCTTCAGAAGGAAACCTGTGCTTGGACACGTTACCCCATCTGGCTTTGGGATGTCAACCCATGGATGGGCAACAGACACCCCGGGGTTTCTCCGTGCTGCCGTGTGAGAGTGCTCTGGCCATAGATAGGAGGAAAAACTCCTGAAAGCACAGGGAGACCTGCACTCCCAGCTACCTCCTAGTCCTCGCTCGTGCTATCAAGATGACTGTCAGCAGAACCAGCCACATTTCTGCTGTGAGGATGGGACCGAAGCGGCTGCCTGGCAGCTGCAGATAAGGGATGAGCAGAAGGAGGTGGTGGGGGGATCCCGGAGGGGGGCGAGAGGGAAAGTTATGGGCCTGAAAGTCTTAAAAGGCAAAAGAAGAAAGAGAAATCAAATCAAAGTTAAATGCTGCGGCTCTCCCCTCCCGCTACAACCTTCGGCGTTGAAATAACCCAGGAGCGCTTTGAATTCCTGCAGAGAGGGCTCTGAACTGATTTTGGATTCGAGCGGCGGCGCAGGGCGGTGAGCACCGGCAGCAGGAACGCGGAGCGTGGCGGGGAGCCCCGAGGCCTGCCTTTCCTCCTGCCCATCCTGGGAGGCTCACGAACCTCACCACCCCCACAAAATCCTTCCGAAACACGACCTCCCACTTAACGAACATCGATGCAGAGACGCGAGACGGCCGCCTACAGCTGCAGCAGCCTCACACCGACGCTCTTCCCTGCTGAGCCATCGATCCTGTCCCAACCTGGGGCTCTTTCCATCTCCTCAACTATTGGGGCAGAAAGATTTTATCCCTATTTTGCAGCTGAGGACTCAAAGCACGATCAGACAGAAGCACAAGGTGGTCTCCGGAAGCCAAGGTCAGGGTCTCTCTCAGATTCACCCAAGCTCATATTCTTGCCACAACAGGAGAGCTGATTCTTTTTTTTCCCTTTTCCAATTTAAACCCCTCAATTGCAGAGGCACAACTATGCTCCTTATTCAAGCCTCCTTTCTCTGAACGCACCCCTAGCTCTGTAAAACATTTACCGACCAGGAACAGCAGTCTTCAATTCTTCCTGAACAGCGGTTAGTCTCACCACAATTTTTATTGTGCATCATGAATTTTAATAGAAATACACACAAACCCAGTCCCTCAGCACAAAGGTGTCAAGACAGGCGAGGTTTGTACAAAGCGAGAGGTGTTACTGGTTACAGCAAATAGTTGTGGTGGGTGAGGGAGAGCCCAATGGAGCTACTTCCATCCACCGATGGCCTGTGAAATCACTTAGAAATCATCTTAATCAGGCCCTACATCACGGCAGGGTTTCCCGACTTAGCTGCTCTGTATCAATGTTTGTCAAAGCTATGACAGCCCCAAAAAACACCCCCAAACTGCAAAACTGAAACCAAGGGACCTGCACACTCCCATCCCACACGCCGCCCTTCCCAGCCCCTCTCTCCATCCATCCCCACACAGCAGGCGACCCTACACAACAGCAGCCCCCACGGCATTAACACCACCCCTGGATAAGCAAGGCGAGAAACCCCAAACACAGATCCCAAACCAACCCAGAGACATCAAAGAGATTTCTGGCTTCAATTATCTTTCTGGTGTTGCTGAGTGGGCTCTTCTCTGTTGTGCCTTTGGTAGCAAATGAATCAATTGCTTTGGTTTCTCTTTAAGTCAGCCTCAAAAATGCCCTCCCTCCGTTTGTAGATGTCCATGCTGGCATGACAGAGATCCCCCCTTCCCATGCGGAACAGGTTAGTGATTCACCCTTTGGTTTCAGCACCTCAGCGCACGTTACTAAGAAGTCCCAGAAGAAACAGACCCACCGGAGAGACCTCCCTAGGTTTGCCAATGGCTCTCCCGGGCTGTCCCGCACAGACACGGCAGACACATCGTGCTTCCAACAACGTGAACATCTGCAAGCTGCTCTCAGGAAATTCGGCCAGAAATAGCAGACACATTGTGCAAGAGCCATGAGCCTTTTGGCCTCCTGAAGTCACACCATGGGACTCACATGGACAACTCCCAGAGCGGCTCCCACTCCATTTACCAGCCTCCTTCACACCACAGCAGAGCTGCGTCAGCACTAAAAGCTCCTCCAGGCCATGCCTGTAGACAAATTGAGATGCTCTTTGCTTTTGAAGATGCTCTGAGAGGTGCTCTCACTGGAAAACACGCTACCATCTTGCCCGAAGCGCGATAGCGAACAAAAACCTGGAGGTGTGAGCGCAGCCAGGTCTCACCAGCACGCAGGGGGAGCGGTGGCTCTAAAGTCACTGAGGTTTCTGAAGTCACCTGCTACTCAAAGCAAGTTATAAACCTGGTTATAACCGGTTATAAACCTGGAAGGATTCAACACTACCAAAAAAGTTGGTTTTGGCAAGTTTCTATTGCCCATGACCTTAAACACCAGCCTTGTTCACACATGTGCTCGTGCCCTTAAGCAAACCTCCAATCTTGTTCCATCCCTGTCAGCCCCCAAGGGCTAATGCTCCCCCCGCCTGGGGAAAGACCACTCAGCTCTAATCTGACAGTTAAGATACTCAGGGAGCAGCCAGCTCAGCACCAGGAGGCCTCAAAGGACTTAGGGCTCGCAAGAGTTTAACGGAGAAGCCAGCAGCAGATGGCAGGTAACGGGAGAAGCCCCTCACCCTCGGCTTCAGGGCTGCGAGCGCCCTCCTGCATGGCGCGTTCCTTCTCATGGGAGCATCACCATGTCCTCTCCACCCCATCCCATCCAGGAGTGGTAGCCTGGACCTCATCATCGGGCAGCCATGAACTTCAGCTCAAATTTAGCTCCATCTGCTGCTGTGATGCCGTGAATTACTCAGGGGAAGACCTGGATGCTGCAGTAGTTGGCACGTCAACCCTGCTCACACTTAGCCCTCCAGTTTTCAGCGGATCTGCTCAGATCCCAATTCTCAAAGACAGAGAAGTGCTTCTCTAAGTATTTTGGCTTTGTCAGGGCGACCGTTCCAGGGAAGCATTATCTGTCCCAGCACATTCAGCCACCCCCACCGAGCAAAAGCAGGCAAGTCCCGGCAGCGCTGGGCTCCAACGAGCCCTGGACACCGAGGGAGTCCTTCCTCCAGCCCATCTGCTCAAACACAGCAGCTTTCAGGCTGCTCTAATTGACACTGGGGTCCGCGTTGGCCTCCCGCTGTGTCCTCGGCTTTGAGAAGGTGACGGCTGCCTTGTGCGCCAGGGTCCGGGCTTCCCCCCGCGCTACAGCCGCTTGTTTGTTTTACGCATGTACAGTCATGCCCGGGCAACCGCTTGGCAGAGAGAGCTTTTCTGCTGAAAAACTACTTTGTGTGGGTCTGCATCCCTTCTGCACACAAAACACCGGGGAGACAGTAACCCCTGCAGAAGGGCTGCGTGACATCGGGCAGCTCGTGGTGCTCCAGCGATGGGAAAGCATCCTCGTGTGAGCAGTGTGCCCAGGGCGGGAAATGCTGGGAGATCTCCCACTATTAACATTTCCTGTATTCCTACAAACCATTTTATTCACGCACAATGGAATATCATAAATAATTACTCACGGAGCAGCGGGGTTTGCCAGGAGTTTGCCTCTCTTGCTAACAGCCAGCAGGACCCGTGCACGCAGCATCTTCGTTCACCAGGCTGGGCTTCACTGGGGGAGAGCCATGAGCCCAATTTATTCCTTACAGATTTCCTGCTGTTCCCTTTCCCTGCCTGGGAGCAAGGCCCAGGAAAAAGGAATCAGTTCCCCAGCTGCAAATGTGGAAGGACCTGTGGAACTGAACCAAGCCAAGGTATCGGGCTATCTCTGCAGCAGCGAATGTATCGAGGAGCTGCTTCTCTGCAGCACTCACCTGGAGCGAGCACCAGTTTGTAGGACCAGCTTTGAGCCAGTCTAAGAGCCCTACAAAGCAGCCCTGGGGATCCTACAGGGCCTCTGTTGCGCGGCCTCGACTGGAAGCTACAGATAAAGTCAACCCTGCTGAGAAATCCCCATCTTCACTCCTACAGCTGAGCTCACTGCACAAACCCCAAAGGAGCCACAAACTAAGAGACCACTTGGGAACATCAGGGCAAAGGACTGGAGAACGCTGCTCTTGAAACAACTTTTCACCCCTTCCTAAAAGAATCCCCCCCTATTTTAGGGGGTCCACAACATCTGACAAGGATACATTTATCAGGGGAAGGGGGGAGCTTTGCCCTACTGCTCCTCACACTCGTTCAGGAGCTGCAGACCCCAACTCCCCACCAAGCGATGCTCCCACCTCCCTTTGGGGTCACAGACACCCCAGGAGGGCTGGGGGGTCCCCATGATGGAGCTTTTCACTAAGAAAAGGGCCCTTAGAGCTCCAGGCAGAGCCACAAGCTCCTGCTGCTGACCCGAGTCCCCAGAAGGGCTCTGCTCCGAGCAGGTAGGGTGGCAGCATGGACAGACAGACAGACACACAGCCCTTAGCAGCCTGCACGCCCTGAACGGGACCCAGGACACCTTACATCCACTGCTTATTTATGGAGTAGCTTTGCCAGCGTTGATTTTCCCCTTCCTGCCCTTTCCCCGCAGGATCAGGGGCAGAAAGCGGGTCCGTGTGTCCGCCACCCCCCGGCAGGACAGACACCCCAGGCCCGCACAGGTGCCGCCTCTGCCCAGCCCTGGGCTCCGCTCCCCGCCCAGCAAAACCAGCTCCAGGCTGAGCTCCTGCCACCCTCTAGCGGTGCCCACGGGCAGAGCGGGGCCACCCAAACGCAGCAGCATCTCCCCAGCCTTGTCCAGGGCCTCCAGCCCCCCTCCCTTCCCCAGCTGACCGTTCTCTGTTTCTCTCAGTGCTCCAAATTATTCCCTTGCAGGAGGTTCAGATTTCTTTTCCTGACCCAGATCGGCTCTTGGTTTCTCTTTGTTTCCAGGCTCTCTCAGGTCACCTCTTATCCAAGTCAGATTTCCTTGGAAATTTTCATTTCCAAGCTGTTTGGTCCCTCCTTGAGCCATACGGAGCACAAACACATTTTCGGGAGGGTGATGCTCAAAGGTTTGGTGCAGGTTCAGCTGCTCCCATTGCTCTGAGCGCTGCAGTGAGCCCTTAGCCCACTGACCACAGCCCCCAAACCCCTCTGAAATTGCTCTGAAGCCCAGTTCTGCCCCACAACAGCAAAGGGACACCCCCGCAGCCCCCACACCCCAACCCTCCCCACGGGCAGGACTCAACGGGACCAGAGGAATCCAGTAGCTCCAGCGCAGCCCGTTCCCATCCCAGCAGCAACTCCTATCACGCTGAACCATCGCACCCAAACCATCCATTTACCGCCTCAAATACCTCTTCAGGGTGCCCTGGGGAGACAAGCCACCCCAGGTGGTGAGGAGCAGCCGGGTGGTGACTGCCCCACTTCAACCACAGCCTCCCAGCCCCAGCTGAGGAGCAATCAGGGGTGATGGGCATCTCCTGTGGGTAATCCCAGCTCCACCCCACAACCTGCTCCAGCTGAACGCCAGAACAAAGCCCAACCACCTCTCTCGGTGGCTCTTACAAGGTGCTTTGTCCATGTTACTCTGCAAAATGGTGAATCCACCCTCCACAACAGAGCAGGCGGTAACCCAGTCCCGCCTGTCCAGCAAATGCTGCTGCCAAAGGAGAGAGCAGGCAACAGTCCAGGGGAAACAGGATTAAACTTGGGGTGAAAATCCTGCTAGGGGTGTTGAGCTGTGGCAAGTGTTGCTAGATGCATGTAGCCACAACCCCATCTACAGGCCACAAAACTGCGTTTCTTAACCACTTGTGCCTGCTAGAAAATGACAATTTTGTTCACATGGGGCTCTGAGGTGAAACGGGTACAAGGACATACTGGGTTTACACATGTTTTCTGGTCACTCACCTTGCTGGAATTGATCCTGGGCTCTCACCTTCCCCACAGACAAAACAACTGCACGGTGTCATTTATACCAAGCCCACACGGAGGACATTGCCATCCTCCTGCCTGGAAAGGCCCTTCTTGCTACAAGATAGAGGCGATTACCACAAGGGATCATTTCTAAGTACAAACGATAATATAGTATATTGTGAAATGTTTTATCCACAAACATTAATTAGGTCTATGACAAAGCTAGTCCATGGATTGTCCTACCCTTTTTTTTTGTAGCTACAGATTAAATCTTCTGTTGTTTATTTCACCACGGTGCAAGCATCATGTTGCCAGCAGTTAACAATAGAGATGGCACAAGGAAATCTATGCTTAGGTCCTCAATTGTTATTTAAACACCGTGTAAGGAAAATATCCTCAAAAGGTAAAGAGGGAATATAGGTTCTGCTAAGGAAGCCTTGCAGGCTGGGACACAACATCCCCCTCCCTGAAGCCATCGGACAATCAGATGCATTTTCTAGCTGAGGATAAATTAGTTCTATCAGTAAAGGTCACAGCGCTCAGCAGAGCTGCAAAAGCCCTTTATAAAGAAGAAACTGAGACCTACAAACACAACGCAAGCGGACGAGTCACCCAGCGGGGCAGGGAAGCCAGGTCTGCCAAGAGCTGGTGGCTGCACCGAGAGATGGGGACAGCGCTTGGCCCCGGCACCGATGGGAGGTGCAGCCCCAGCACGGCTGCTGTTCCTTCAGCAGAGTTGTTCTCAACCCAGGGTTAACAGACACCTCAAGGTCAGTCCCCGAAAAGTTGGCACAAGCCAACAGGAAAAAAAATACCCAGATAACAGACGCCACAAAGGAACCTTTGTGTGCGCAGCTCCTCGGGGATCTTCGAGGAGGATGTTTGTGGAGCTCAGAAATCAGAAGTTGGAAAGTCACCGAGTTAGGGGGTTAACAGCACACAAGAGTTTAACAGAAACGTGGACTTAGCCACAGCTCTATCTTCTCACTCTGCCAGGGCATTCATCACTAGCAAAATCTTGATTAGAGCTGGAGGGAAGAGAAAAGGAGCATTTACAGTCCAAATTTCAGCAGCTGCCAGCGCACTCGTTCACACAAAAACTTTGAGGACATTTCTTTGAAACTCTCCATTTTAAAAAGGCTAAAGCCGTTTGCTTGCAGAGAGAGGCGCTGCTGGCAGACAGATGCTGTTCCTCATTTTCAAGCAATACTTTCACGTAATACCAAAATATTTGGCACAAAGCACCCGATTAAAGAAACGCCGCCGCTGACGGCAGATGGTACTCCGCATCCCAATCCAGAGCGGCCTGCTAACGTCAGGTGTAATCTGATTGCAAACACAGCACGTGCATTTTTTCCAGATGAGCAAGCTTTACATAAATTTTCATTGCTCTTATTTTAGTTTGTTAACAAACACCATCGTTATGAGCAAACAGCCTGATTACAGTGTTAT
The DNA here is from genome assembly GCA_013399365.1 of Pampusana beccarii. Lineage (NCBI taxonomy): Eukaryota > Metazoa > Chordata > Aves > Columbiformes > Columbidae > Pampusana > Pampusana beccarii. Next base: position 125,646 of record VWYH01007450.1, on the reverse strand, counting down.
CAAATGAATCCCTTCGGCTCACCCAACCCTTCCAACCTTCCAGCACCTGGAAATATCAGCAAAACAGCCTTTTCCCCACCCCTGCCTTGTACTACCTGCGTAAAACACCCAGGTTTAAGCTGCTCATATTACCAAGAGCCAGGAGGGAGCCTTGAAAGAACCTGACTTAAGGCTATGGCACTAAATTACAGCAAGACTTTTCCTATATTAAGACACTTGGGAAATATTCCAGGCAGCAGTTTGCTCACCTTTCACTCTAGAACAAAACAGATTCAATCACATATTGATTTGCCAAGTACTTTTTCCCCAGTGGGAACTCACCGGAGATCTTCCTATAAGTTTACTCAAGTGTAACTCTATGTAGCAAGAGCTATAAACCCAGGATTTTCTTCAAGGAAGTTGCACTTGTATAAAACTCATCAAACAAAGCTGTGTATTTGCCAAATAGGGGCTGCTTGAGTTATGAAAGGGAGTTTGTTTAACAGAAAACAAGTGAATACGTGTCCGACTGCCTTTCTGTCCCTCTGTGCCGGCTGAGGCGCAGACGGCTGCTTTGCTGCTGTAGTGACAGACTGCTCAAAGCTGAGACCACGCGAACACGGGGCTTAAAGCTCCTGCACGACAGACATTTCGGAACCAACCAGGTTCCTGGAGCCACACCAAGGGGATTCGCAAAAACTGTTCTATTAAGTTTTTTCTACTAGTTCTCAGAGTCCTTCACGCCAGTAAAAATTATAAAATGATGGCACAGGTTTGCTTTTAAACGATGCTCACATTGGCCAGCAGATTTGAATAGGCACTATTTGGATGCTTCGAACTCTTGTTTTTTAGAGAAGCAAGACAGGTTGGCTGCCGTGCATTTCTCAGATACACAGCGCCAAGCTCTCAACGAGCTTCCAAAAGCAAAACAAAACATGTTTTTCTTACTCAAGCACCAAAAACATGCAGGTGTAACTTGTTCCATCTGCCTAGTAATTGGAACTAGAATTTAACGGGTTACATTATCTTCATTTCAACAGCCATCCCTATACATCCTCCAACCATCTCCAGGCAATTCTGACACACTCAGCACCTGGTCCTGGTTCAGCTGAGTCCTTTACCAGCACCTGTAGTGAGGAGGCAGCGAAAGGCGGGATCATCATCAAAGAAAAGCAACAGGACAGATGGGTCTAGGTCACAAATTCTGCATTTCTTATGACAGGCACAAGCCACATTCCCTAAACAATAATAATACATAAAGGAAAAAGAAAAACCAAACATCTATGTAAGGTGCTCATTGCAAACGGTTGAAAATCCCAATCTATCGTGGATTTTCACTTATCTCCTCCTACGGTCCATATAACATTTGTGATTTAGGAAACCTCCCCAGCAACAGGGCAGTAGAAATAAAGACAACAGAATAAACTTCATCTTTTTTTATTCTGCAAAGCAATATGCACATCTTACAAACACAAAATTAATCTAGGAGAGAAATGTCATTTCCAAATCAGCTATTAACCATCATGCAACAAGACAAGTGAAATGTAAGAACAAAACAAAACAAAACAAGCCATCTTAACCCTACAATCACCTGCAGAGGGTTGAAAACCAAGGCTCAGATTTTCTATGCAACGGCAAAGAAAAATGCAAAAGAAAACGGCAGCTTTCTAAGAACAAGAAAACACGTACAAATAGAATCAAAACTGATTCAAGTCATAGTTAAAAAGAAAAAGAAAACAAACAAGGAAAGATCAATATGATCTGAACTTTAAGTTTTTACTCTTCTGTTTGGCTGCATTTAACTCGCGTAGACTGCGCCCAGGAACAATCCCATATTCCTCAGTACCGCAGCGTCCCAAGCCGATGGACACCCTTACCTCTGCGCTGCAATCCAGGGCTGCGAAGGGAGAAACTAAGGCCAAAAAACACAACTCTCCAACTTTTTCTCTTTTGCATTTGTGTGTCACAATCTTAGCGTTTCTGGGTATACTTCAACACAGTGGGTGATAAACTGCAAAGCAGGCTCCTTGAATTACTGAATAGCAAACCCAGATTTTAAAAAAAAATACCTTATTTTTCACCAGCAGACTAAATTTTAATTAGAACACTTGGAGTTTGGTTTTTAATTTGTTGAAATGGAAAGGACTCGGCTTTGCTTTTTTAAAGGAGTTACGTTACGTTGGGTGTTTTCTAGGTATTTCAGGAATTTGCAACGCCACCCCAATCTGCTTCCTATTCCTGCCTTTGGTCCCCAGATCAAGCCACCCTCATAGGCAACTCTGTAAATCAGTATTAACACACAAGGCTGGGTAGGTGTGCATTAGGAACAGCTCGGACAGTTTTCATGAGGAACCATCGACCTGTTTTGACTTCAGTGATTCATTCAGCGAAGCCGTATTAGCCCGCAGCAGCATCAGGAGAAAACTGGAAGCTTCGCTTTATCCCTAAACTTCAAACTCGGCCGCCTCTAAAGCTTTGCCTTAACATCCCTGGAGAAAAACACGTTAGTTAACACCACTTAAGTAACTGAAATTCTATAAAGGAAACATGTTCCGAAGAAAAGTGCGACTATTTTGCTTCAAATGCACTGAAGACTTGTGAACTTACTGAAGTCCCGTACATACAGACCAGTAGGGTACCATTCAATAGTGTCTACAGATAACAAACTAAGAATTTTAGGCCAGCATAATTGAGACTGTGAGATTTTGACTTGAGTTCCTTCTTTTGTGTAGTTTGGAGCGAAAGGAGGAGGGAGAAAAAAGCATTTGTGTATGTGTGCAGACCTATAGTTTCTGACAAGAAAGCTGAAAGATGAGATGAAAGGTCAATTAAGGCAACCAGTGAGAGTTTAAAAGCGGTGGTGGAAATGTCTGCAGGAAAACCCTGACACCAGACAATTGAGGCTATTCAATAAGGAACCAGAAAGAAACAGCAAAAGCCAGAATAAAAAAGGGAGAAATGCACAGAATATGAGCTTGGATTTAAGAATGGACACAGAGAACAGCGTGTGTTTTACTGGGGGGTTTCTTTGACCTTATCACAGCAGCCCCAGTGCTCTCCTCGCCGTCCTCCCCGAGCGGGCAGCGTTCGACGGCAACGGGACAAAGCCAATAAAGCAAGCCCCATCTCCAGCCGCCCTTCAGAGACGGACAGAGTCCCAAAGCGAAGCTCTGTAACGCACTACGGGATTTCCTTTCCTTTCATCACTTGCCCAAGGCTGTGCGGAGCCCCAACAGACTGGTCATACAATACAGCTTTTTATTGAGCTTCACTTGCTAGAAAAAGAAAAAAAAAAAGGCGTAGAGAAAGCTGCTCTGCAGCAGAGAAGCACAACGCTGGTGCGAGGGCTGCGGACGGGAGGCCAAGGGGAAGGCGCTCCAGCCAGTCTCTCTGCTGACTGATCCTCCGGCATTCAGCAAGCCAAATGAAAATTAAAACCAAAAAAAGTCCAACGTAGCACTTTTCAATAAGAAACATTTTAAGATGGGACTTCACTCATTTTTTTTTTTTTTTACTATGAATAAAAGCACAAGTTTGTCCTAAATACAGCACTATTAAAATGTGAATAAGTACNAAAAAAAAAAAAAAAAAAAAAAAAAAAAAAAAAAAAAAAAAAAAAAAAAAAATCTAAAATGTTGATATCTTTTCTTGCAAGCAAGGAACAAATGGAAGAAAGTATCAGGCCACACAAATACACATTTAATTAATGTAGTAGATTGGTGGCTTTGGAAATGCAGTATTATATCAAAGGTGCATACTGTTTCAAACACACTGTACATATCATTGGGCAAAAAACAAAGATCTGTTGGTTTGTTTGAGACACTTGCAAAGGCATCTTAACCTGCCCAGATGCAGCTAGACAAAAATATCTTGCTCTGACTATATGTAGCCATATCACTAAACATATCTACACAAACATTCGGCTATGTCCACAGGTAAAGACTGAAAGTTTCCGGCCGCACTACAATGCGGAACAAGTGCATCACCTGACCTATTCTGAATATACTTTTATAAATATGTACAAATCAATTACAGGCACTTGAAATGTCTTTGGTTGGAATAAACCAACATTGCAAGATAATGTATTCACAGAGTGTTAAGACCCATTCTGGGTTCAGCAGGCAATGATTACGGTTCTCAGTCATTCTCAGTAAAAGGAGAGGATGGATTATGCTTCCGACAAAGCAACCTAAACAAAAGAAGAAGAAAACAGTTAATTCAAGTCAGATTCTTCATCCTGTAACGGTGATATTCCTTATCTCCACACAGCTGCCATATCTGTCCTTGCCTTTTCAAAGAACCTTGGAAAGTCTGACTTGGAAAGGAAATCAAAATAAGTCCGAAGGTGTTTTGTACTCAGCACAATAATTTTTTAAAAAACAAACAACACACAAAAACCAAAACAGCTTATACTACAAAATACCATTAAGATAAAGGTGCCAACATTAGCTTCCTGCTTCACAATTAAACACATTCACATTTAACCCTTCAAACAAAGTGCAGGTCTCCAATGCAGTGTTGAATAATGACTGTTTCAGTAGCTTTGTCATTGTTTTCATTTAATTCTGATTAACAACTATTAGAATTATGTATCACGTTGTATTCAAAGTTTTCGGTCCTTTGTGATAAAAGATAAATAAAACTACTCAATGCTATCTACTCAATGCTTCATACAAACAGCGCAAGTAACATCAGAATTAGGGCAGAACAGCTGCATTATAGCACTTACTGAACTGCAATAATCCAGTTCCAAGAATTCTGAGGATCTACTAAGTATATATATGTATTTTGTAGCACCCGTCTGTACTGTCCACAATGAAACACCCATGTCTCTTTGAAAACGAATTAAATCTACATCCCCGGAGATAAGAAAGAACAGTCTGTATTACGTAAAAAAGGAGGTTTTCTATGTTTTCTTATCAGAGTCAATATTTTGTTATTACACAGACTCACCTTTTCAGAGCAGAATTCTGTATTACTTTGCCTCAGTTTGCTTGGTCTGCCTTTAATAACTGCATAGCAGAACATTGTAATCACCATCACGAAAAGAAAGTAACTGGTATGCATGAGATGCAGGTTTATAAGAGAGCGATCATCCTGCACAGAGAAGTAAAACCATTTATTGACAATGCACCGTTAGCTGGCATTTTATATTAAAGCAATAACTATCAGATCAGCACAGAAATTACTTCATGAATCAACTTCCTCCCCTTTACGCGGCTGGCACAGTAATGAAAGTGATTCCTAATTGTGGCGCGTAAAGAGGCAAAATGTTCCTCATGTTAAAAACCTGCACGGGAGATCTCTTCCCATGTACCGACAGTGTCTTTTGTCAAACGATTTCAGGATATAAATGTGAGTTATTAAAAGCCGTGAGGCATGTGGAGATTACAGGAAGACTATCACGGGTAAAGTGTTTCCAACTCTGTCTCAACCCTTGCACTACATAATAAACCAGCACTGAATACGACTATTTTAGCACACAAACAGAACTATAGTTAATTAAAACAGAGCTAAGTGCTTATTCAACATAACATATAAAAACACCACGGCACTTACATCTGGAACTATAACAGTTAGTTTGGGGTTTAAAGCATGATACACTTTTCCAATCGCTCCTTTGTAACACCAGAAAGGGTTATAGTCTTGTGCATATTTTGTATTAGAGTCCCTTGCGGTGGTAAAGATCTTGTACCAAAGAGTAGCGTTGCTGTATGTTTCAGGAACACAATGTGGTGGCTGACTGCAGAAAAACAGAAATAATTAGGACCCTAATTGCCGTTCTCTATGTTCAGTAAGGCAAACTTTTAGAACAGAGTCTTCTCAACAGCAGCATAAACCAGTTTGATTTTGGACATTCCAAAAACAACAACAAAACCCAAAGCTTAACCAAAAGAGTGTATAGAAACTGTATGATTCCTATACTATGATTAGATTTAACTACATGTTGTACCAGTAAGTCAACACCCCACAGCCTAATTAGGAAAACACTGGTTTCCATAAGGCTTCACACGCCATGTGAATCCATCTGGTGGTTCTCCAGGGTGTGTTGAATAGTGGCAGAGAATCTAGAGAAGACAAAGGGAAACTATTTTGATTAGAGGTCTGTACCTGCTGGGCGATGGTAGCAAAGCAGCATTTGGCTTATGCTGATCTCTCAGCAGGGAAGAGAATAAGAACCTTAGTGTCAAGCCTTGGCTCTCACACGAGGTAGTGAAACTAAATTATAGGGTATCTGTCTTAAATATCCACAGATACTTTTATTCTGAGTGAAGTTTAAAACCACAGGTAGCACGCTGAAAGGCAGGTAGGGGCCAGAAAAATCCACAGAAAAAGCCAGTTTTGCTAAAATCCAGCAAAAGTCTCAAGCCAGGGTTCTTACCAGGGGGAAAGGAAGGCAGGTACATAAACTTCTGCAGTCAACAATAATTTTCATCAGAAGTAACCACCACAGAGAACCAGCTGAGGAATGAATCACCTATTAACCAGTCTGTGATGGAGTGTTTAAAACGCACTTACACTGTGACGGGAAATACATTGCTGGCTGCTGTGACAGTCATGCAGGTGGTGAACACGACCTGCTCGCAGTGGCCGTGCAGGACGCAGTCATCGGAATTCCAGGCAGCCGGCAGGGTGAACGTGATATTGATCTCCTCGTGGGATTCTCTGCCTTTGAGAAAGAGAGAAGGAAAGCTGGGTTTGCTTCACAAAAGTATCTGAGCAACAATCACTAGGATAAGGACAACATAGAATCTACTAAGGCACCAAGCATAACTCTGAATCTGTCCCTTTGATGCCATCCAGGATCTTTGCTATCAACAAAGAGAGGAAAAAGAAAGTTTAAAAAAAAAACAAACTAAACCAACAACAAACCACCAAAAACCCAGCTGTTGGTCCTTCTAATCTCTCCTGCCCCCAGAAAAAGCGGGGTCATTAGGCTCCTTTCAGAAATTAAAACCTCACTATTTATAAGGGAACTCATGTGTGTTCAGAGAACTCTATTAGAAAGTAAAATCCCAGATCTTTAGCCTTCTAAAGGCTTGGTTCCACATGTGCTTTTTCCGACACTTACTTTTCAAATTGGAGATATTTGTGTAGACAAAAAGGTGCCAGCAGATATTGAACTGCAGATTAAGTAGTGTACGTTAACTCCACATGGATATATTAATATGGAAATAAATCCAGGCTACTGGAAACGGAACTTACATTTGGTAGCTTTTAAAGCAGTAACGTAATAACAACAACATAAAATACAGTAATACAGATTTACAGCTATGGCAAATGTCTCTTCACAGGTCTCTGAGGTTCAAGACACCTTCAGGCATTATAAAATGCAGCCCTGGCTAAAAACTAAAATTCAACGAGGTCCTATTATCAATTTCTACTAATTTTCTACAATCTCCTGTTAAAACTTACTGTCAGGGCAGCCACACAGCAGATCAGTCACTTCACACCACAGAATGCATTTTATATATATATATATTTAAAATATATATATTAAAAAATATAATATATATAATATATATTTTTATATATATGTATTATATATACATTAATGCCTCTAAAATGTGAGTTAATGACTTGAAGATGCATCAAGATAGAACTGAAGATAATCACTGTAGAAGCTTTTGCTGCTTGGAATTTCGTTGGCTTAAAAATTGCCTTCCATTGTCATTAGGTTAATCATTCAGAACTGCAAAACCTAATCTTGGCAAACTTGCAGGTTCTTTTCCATTCTGAATGCAGGAAAAGGTTTTTTCTAGTTTTATATAGGAATATACTCACTACAAATCTGGAAACACAGGTATGTTGTAAGTAAAAGATTTATCTCACCAATAATAAGCTGGAGAGTTTCTGATGAATTATACAGCTTTCATTCACATTTATAAAGGTCACGTCTTCCATACCTGAGAGCCCAATTTGGTGGCCAAAAATTGTGGAACTTAGATGTGTGACATTGCGAGAGTACCCGCCAAACGGTCGGAGCGGGTCCAGCGTCAAGGTGATGGTAACAGAGATGTTGATGGGACCAGAGTCCTCGAGAGTCTGCGGAGACTGTGTAGAAGATCTCGCCTGCCCGCTGGTCACGGTGCTTTCCGGAGTCGTGGTGTCATTGATGAGATGCTTTAAGGTTTCGTTCTCGGATATACAGAAGTCCAAATCATTAAACCTCAGGAGGAACGTGTTCCAGTCCTTAAAACAAACGGGAAGATTTCAACCAGATTAGCGAATTCAGCAGTGCGGACCTCGATACGTCCCATCCCGCAGCTCCGAGCCATTTCACAAAATCCACACGGCTCACAACGCAAGGACAAATCCCACCACGACCATCTCAACAACGGGGCAAGTCGTTTACCAAAGTTCCATGTGCTAAATGGCAGTCACGGCCTGAGCGGTGCTCAGCACAGCAGAAAATCCTTTAAACTACGGAAGGAACAGACTCACTGGTGCATTCTCACCACGCTCAGGGCACGAGCGGTTTCCAGCAAGGTTGCCCTCATTACACAATAGTGCTAGAGGAGATCACAAGTGTCACAAACAAGCTGGCACAACGGAACGAGAAACAGAAAGGCTGTAGGAGGGAAGAGCCACGTCAGATGATTTGGCCTCATCCTCACACTAAAAAAAAGACCATTCGAGCATTCACACCAATGCTATCCCTCATTAAATCAGAGGCAAATATAAATGAAGACAAACTCCCATAAGACTCCGCACACTCCCATGAGAGGGTTCCTAGGGGGAAAAATACCCAGCTCATTAGCTTTAGGCATGTTTTTCAAATTAGTACTCCCACTATTAAGCTCAGGAACTTTCTGTACCTACCTCTGTCATTTCTGGTGACTTGATCTCCTTGATTTTGAAGAAATAACCCAGTGTCAGAAAAGCTATTGCCATAGTGCTTACGCTGATCATAAAGACCACAAGCGGAGGTCGACTGCTGATGTAAACCTTCAGGTTCTCCAAGAGGTTTATGTTGAACATTATTCTGATTGTTCACCTGAAAACACACAATATCAGAACAGAGTGACTGGGCTGTGTGTCACAAGGAGGGGGTTGGTGGATCACATAAGGTGAAAGTTTGACAACCAAAAAATGGAATCGCAAACCAAAATGAGATTCAGTTATACGACTCTGTGCTGTTCACTGAACACAGTATGCCTTAAATAAAGCACAAATCAAAACACGCTCGACTTCACCTTCTCAGCACCTGCAACTGCCAGCTAGGAAGAAGATTTTAAGAAATGAGGACAACTTCTAGCGCAGTCAAATATCACTGAGGAGCAATAAAACCAGCTCTTTTCCTTCCCCACACACCTAGGCAGAATATACACTGCTACACGCTAATTCCAGTAATATTTGAATTTACCGAACTATGGTGCGGGTGGAGTTGTAACACAGTCCACAGATCAAACTTTGTACATCCTGGCATACGCTTTCAAAACTGAGGCTGAGGCCTTAAAGATCCCTTTTCCCCATCGCTAGGGGAAGGACCAGCCCTTCAAACGGGGTCCGAAAAGCAGCCTGCACCATTTTAGGCTTCTGCATCAGGAATCCTATGGTCAGAAACACTAAATAACTGCATTAGGGTGGAGGCTGGAAGACTCCTTTCTTTATTTGGTTCTTGCAGGACCTAGAGAACTTTTGCTAGAGTCTGTAAACAAAGAAATGACTTTATGCACGCTGAGGAAACCTACTGAATCATCAATTTTTGCCTAAAATACTTTGTCTGATTCCCCTTCCGAATTTTCATTTGCAGAGCAGAAAGACCCAGACTGAGTTTACCGTATCACATAAAGCAAACAGGGAAAAGGACGAGCTTTCAGACAAAGCCTTTTTCAGATCCCACGACATACGATGATCACAACTTCCTTGTGCATACTTGAGATTTCACTGGCAGAAATGTTATTCTTAACAGAAGGAACATTGACAAAACCTGCAAAACTACTCCAGAAAGAGGAAAATACAACTCACTGAGAAGAGACCGCAGATCCTGTGGCAATAACCCAACACCGAGCTGTGCGTTCTGACTTTCCCTGTCTCCTCCTCACACCTACTTGCTCCTCCTCAGTGAAATCTGCTCAAACAGGGCTCGCTCCAGAGCACAGGATCACGTCCTGGGTTTACTATTTTGCACCATCAACCAATTTCCATTCACTTTGCGAAGACGACGAAAGCCGGCAACTTTTTATCAGCGGGAACGATTGGGTGCTGCAAACACCTCTTTACAAAAATACCGAGCGTGGTTGAGAGCGGCAAGCGGAGTGCAGAGAAAGGATGGAGAGAAGGAGAAAAGGTGATGATAAATATGTACCTTACCAGAATTTCTATCTTTATCCCAGACCCGCTGTGCTAGGGCCAAACAAGCCAGTGAAGGTGTTGGGAGAAGGCAGGAATAGGACGGAAAGGGAGAGCTGGTGTGGGTCAGGACCACGCTGGGTTCAATCCACATTTCCCTACGTTCTGCCTCCCGTCTTGTCTCCAGCAGCAAATTTCTTAAATAAGCCCTAGTTAAAAAACCCCCAGCACTCCATCTAGAAACACTGGAGACACGTGTTGAGATGGAAAACGATCAAAAGGTGAACCGAAAGCTGAGTTGTATTCAGTGTTGCCATCTGAATTTCCTTTTGAGAGCCACACCGCAGATGAAGGTTTTATTACAGCATTTAATCAAAGCCGAGTGTCACTCGCAGCATCTCCAACGCTGGGATCCCTTCTTACGGCGGCCTCCAACAGCGCCATCAGCATCCTTGTTTACCACAGGGTCTAAAATCAGCCATAAAACTGGATGCACCGAAAAGCAGACATATACTAAATATTCAGACTAATATTTTTACATAAGAGATCACCGGCTTTTAAGTGCCGGTTGCTTAATACGCTCCCATAACTCACCAGCTTTGAAAGCAATTAGGAAATGCCATAAGCTGCGATTTCTGAAGCGTAATATGCCTTTTGAGCATCTGTGAGAGGAAAGGGAACAACTGTGGATTTCGATACCGGAGCTGACATGGAAATAGCAAACGGACACGGTTAACACAAACCAGAATGAGGAATTTTTCCACGCTGCTGCCTGAAGAACTGCTGATTTTTTTCTGAAATAAAGTGCTTCAATAACGTTAATTTTTCAAGAACTTGTGAAACAGATCGGTGCGTGTAAATCAACACATATTCCCACTAGATTATAGGGATTTGGTTAATGGTCCACACACTTCAACTCCTCCTTTCTGTTAGGGCCCATTAGAAACACAACACAAATGCTATTTTTCTACCACCTCTACTTGTAACTAACAACTTCCTCTGTGTAAATGAATAACCTAAAGAATACCACTTAAACTCTTATTTCTTTTTCACACCGTTAAAAAAACCAAACTGAACGCTGTTACCTCCTGGCAGGTCAGGAAAGCAAGATCAGATTTCACTTTTTAGCTAAATAAATAATTTAGAAAGCGGCTCTAATAACCGCTGAGCACCGCTCTCCGCTCCGGCCAAGCCTTTTAATCCTCGTGCAATAAAAATCTCCACAGTCATCCTAACGAGGAGCTCAAGCATAATGGGAAGAATGAAAACTGCCAGCCCGGAACATTGGGCACCAAATCCAAAAGTAATTGCTGGGTTTGAGGCGCACACGTCCCAGCGCCACGGTGGGGAGAGTTACAGCTGACGGTGCCCTTAAATCAGCCCCAAACCCCCCCAAATTCTGTTATCCAGTTAAAAAGTTAAAAACGTAAGGGACAGAAATACACAAGTTAATATGTCAGAGTCTCAGGCAAACACAGAATTGGGGAGCCATCTAAAAAGCAAAGAAATAGACATTTATTCTACAATTTAAGAGAATCTTCCTCCGCAACAGCTCAAGACCAAATAGAGCAACCTTGAAGTAACATTTCAAATTCTTCCTTATTTATAGATGAGTTTAGAAAAGATAACTTCTGAAACAGGCCCATGGGTTTTTCAAGAATAAATTACAAACAAGGAAAACCTTGAAGTCTATTGCAAAGACCCGAAAGTCATAGCAGAAGTATTAAATTCCCATTTGGGGCTTAATATCAAACAAAGTGAATTCCTAACAACAAGGGAAAAAAAGCGTGCTGTACTAAAGCAGGTATTAAGAGTAAAATCACAGTTGCCAAAACAAAACAAAAAGAATTCTTTAAAGATCAAAGTAAGTGTCTGACAATTTTTACGTGTATCTTGCCATAATGCCAACTACCGCCTTTCCACCAGAAAGCTGAAAATCATGTAATTTCCTTACAAATATTTCCCCTTCTTGTTGTGCAAGTAAGATGGTCACAGTGTAGAGGAGAAAAACATTTTTGAGGGTGGAATAATGAAAAACACATCAACGAAATATCTTAAGGAAGAAAATAGGGATGGAAGGGCAGCAAGCAGCACCAACCCATCCCAACAGCACCCCATCAACACCTCATATCTTCTAAGCCTGAACCTCTTATTGTGAATAATAGTGTTTAATCATAACTGTGCTGCTCAGTTTATTGATAAATCATGTTTTCAAAGATGTCTCATCACCAGCTGTACAATGGGAGTTAGGAAATGGGTCACATCAGGGTTAACCACTTTGAATGAAAATAATGCTGCACGCCAGAAAAACATCCACACACACAAATCAACCCAACTGTGATTTTCCTAGCAAACCACCCATAAATAACATGCAAACAAAGAAATGGTGCTGATCTCAAACTTAAGTGCCTCTCATTTGAGAACAGTCAACAGCAGCAGGTGCCAAAAATATCTTTAATTTGGTTATCTTCTCATCAAACCGAACCCGATGTCTAATACCTAAAGCACTACAATAGTAAAGCAAAATAGATCACGGTTGTGTTAACTGTGAAGCTGCTTAATAAAGTTCAAAAGATTCAAAATGGTCTGTCAAAGCTTTATAAAGACTCACCTAATTTTACAATTGAAAATAAAGGATCGTCTGGTTCTCATAGCAGCAGCAGCAATTATTATCCCCCCTCCTTTTTTTAAGAGAAAGAAAACAGGATAAAAATTAAACAGAAGCTTCTAAAGTCACCAGAAGGCTGCCCTTTCATGCCCTCAAATGACCTATTAATTTGTACTACACGAACTACCAAGAGCTTTTACAGTCAATTTCTTTCAGGAATTGGGGAAATCTAATAATTTTTTTTTCTTCAAATCTTTCACAACATAATATTTATCATAAAACATGCAGTTGGGAGGAAGAGAGGGGCTTCCGACTAATTTTATAAGAAGATTCGCTTTACCATAATGATATCTACAGAAAAAAATAGGGCGCAGGTATCTGCAGCCGCTTAAATTCAACCAAAGTGAACAGACGCCCAGTAAGTGCCATCCGTCTTCTTCACAAAGTCGTGGAGAGAAGCAATCAGGACTTGGGGAGGAAGAAATCTGATGGGAACAGTCACCTCGGATCCTTCGCTGCAACCAAATCCAGCCGGAGCAGCAGCCAGATGTGCAGCAGCCAGATGTGCAGCAGCCAGATGTGCAGCAGCTGCCTCGGACCGTGCGCGGAGAACTTACCCAAAGTGGGAGAATGTATCCAAAGCGGGAGATAATTGCAAATTTCTCACATCATCTCAGATCAGCCGCTGAAAAGGAGACGCTTTCCTCCTATTATTCAGGTAACAGGGTCAGTCAGGAAGCAAATTTTAACAAAAACCTGAGAGCCCAGGGACTTGCAAGAACAGAATGACTCAAAATGCTTCACCAGATGATCCTTTTGGTCCCTTCCAACGATCCTTTCGGTCCCTCCCAACGTGGTACATAGCATGATTCTATGATACTTGCTTCAAATATTTCTTTTCACCTCCCAAAACACAATTAAGCATTTCAGCATCCCAAGAGCTACATAAACAGCAAACATTTCAGTTCTACCCACAAAACAAAGCCAAGGAAAAGAAGTAATTTGGTCAGAGCTATAGTAAATTTTAAGGATCAAATTGATACTGAATTTCAAAGGCTCAAGTTCCTGATTGTAGCTCTTGTTAAAGACAGAAAACTTACAATAATAAGTAGATGAGCTAAGAAATAAAATTGGAAAATGTGTGGATCAGACATTACTCAATCTGCACAAACAAAGTTACCAGCTACTTAACAGCCCCTCCCAACAAATGCGTGTTGGAGTTCAAAATGTCTGTGGTGGATTTAACACCAGGTCCTGTGACAGCAAAATTGATTTTAATTTACCATTCAAATAGATATTTATGTACCAACGCACAAATGCAAACAAGTTCCAAATACTTTTTTTTTTAAAATGCTAAGAGTTTCAAAAAATTGAAAAAATATAAAAGGTTAGAAAAGACTTAAGCCAGAAAATAGAAATGATGTGAGGAGAGTCTTATTTCACTTGGGCATTTTCAAAACCTTCCGACTTTCACAAGTCAGTCGTGATTTATAACGTGACATCACAACCTAGATCATACGGACTACAGTAAAATGTACAATATTAACGGCTTTGAAGTTGTATTAAAAATGCTATTCTGGTTACTGCGGATTAGCATGAGAGCCTGGGAGAGGAAGGCAAAAGTAAAATGATTTGGTTTTATAGGACCTGTTGAAGTGCCATGAGAAACCAAATTCCGCGTAGACTGTTACCTACAGCCAAACAAACGCCGTCCACAGAAAGGCTTTACTCAACAAGTATGAAAAGTCTCAGTAACAGTTTAATAATGAGAAACTGGCTTAGCGACCAATTGAAGGAGGTTAATCGTTGACTTCATTAAGGAACTCGGTACAGAATTCAGCTGTGTAAGGACAGAAAAATGCCAGAAAAAGGCTCTTCAGACTGTCTGTAATGACAACTATTGCTTGTAATGAGAACGGCGAGGAGACTGAGGCGCAGACACAGACACGGCGTGAATCACAAGCAGAAAATGCGACGAGTTGAGGAAACGGCAGCTTTGGATAAAACAGCAAAATAAAGAGTTGTGGATGTAGAAAGACGCGGTGAGAGCAGGAAAACAGCAATCAAACAGCAGCAAAAGTGACTGAAGTACAGGACTCGGGCAATAAGTTAAATATCTAGGATTTGGCAATAATATCACATCTCTATAGCTCACCCCCATGGGTCAAAAGAAATAGGACTTTAATTTGCTTACCCCAAACTCACCTAGGTAAGTGGAGTCTCCATTTTACAGATAACTAACAAAACCCAGCGTGCCCAGGCACAGAAAAGTTTTGTTCCGAAACAAAACCCGAGTTCAGAGCCCTGGGAAGCAGCTTTATTCACAGGTCAGAATGTTCTTCTCAAAAAAACGAAACCCTCACCGCAGACATGCTGTTGGCAAGGGGAGATTTGGGAAAAGCAAAAACATGCTGACACCAACGAGTTTCATTAATACTTAGTTTAGGGTTCATTTAATAGAACAGCTTCATTTCTAAAAAAAACCCGATGCTGTTAAATAAAACAATAAAGATGATCACAAAGAACAGATCGGCAGGAACACACGTCCGGGTGACAGACGTGCCAGTCTCCTGCCTCTTGCCAGGGGACAAGGACACCGAGGTCTGTCTGTGCCTTCAGATGCTCCTCTCCGTGACCGAGCACATTGTCTGCTTTGTATTATCAGGCAGCATTTCAAGTTCTTGTCTTTCAAGTGGGAAAGAAGAATCACATTCCACCGGCCCTGAGCCACTCCTCAAATCACAGGAGGTAACAAAGCTACTAAGGTCCTAAATCCTCTTTGATGGGACTAAACCTAAGGTCAAAGAGCATCTGTCTGGCAGGGACAATTCAATATTATCTCTGCTCAGGCTGCCTACAAAAGTTGTTCCCTCCCCTGCGAACACCTACTGATCAGAAATGGGATTTCAGCCATCAGCTTATCCCCAGAGGCCGGAGGAAAAGCGGGTGGATGGAAGAGAGAGCAGCTCACTAGGTCAACCTAGAACCGTTTTGTACGTCCAACCTAGAAGCAGAAGGTTTAGTACGTACTTCCTATCACTCAACCGCTAATAAAAACGCATTAATGATACACCACAAAAGATTGGCCCAGCCACAGCAGGCTTTCATCTCATGATATACTTCCAACTACAAAACTTCTCAGAAGTTCGATGAGGATATCAATCCTTAATGAATTCTTATCTAGGCTCAAGGTTTGTCTAACAGGGCAAATTTACCCATACAATTATACGCTAGAGCTAATCATGCAAATAAATTTCCCCAAAGACAAGCCCTTAAAAAACAAACAAAGGGGAAAAAAAATCCAAAGCAGCAGTTGTGCTGTAATGGTTGTGAGGCAGGAATGTTTCCCGGGGTGTCCGTAGCTATGATTACGATACACGGTTCAAATTTAACGTCAGGTTCCTAGCGGCCATGCTCTAGCCACGACAAACCAGAAAATTTGTTATGAAAAACGTTATAGCGTCTTTAGATGTAAGTTAAATCAAAAAAGCAAAAGGCAATAGAATATGGACATGCAGTGAATAGAAGAAAGAAAAAAAAAAGGAATCATCATTCAGATCTATTTTGAAACTGAAATTGCTGCTACCAGAAATACTCTTTCTTACTATTTTTCCCTGATACGATGCCACGCATGCATAGTTCAAGCTAACAGCCTTTCAAAATATTTTTTTAGCCAATAATCAAGTAAAACCAACCCTAAATTGCACCAGCCGAGCCCAACCAGCCCCGTCTCACAGCTCCGCGCAGACCCGCACACAACCCCCGGCTCAGCCGCTCTGCCCCGCAACGCGCAGGGGCCGCGGCGGCTCCACGGCGCTTTCCCCGGTTCCACAACCGTCACCGCAGCAACCCAGCGCCGGGATCCCGGCCGGCAGGGACCCGCCAGCCGGAGCCCCCGCCCCGTCCCCATCTTACCAGCGCCTGAAGCGGGGAAGAGGCCCCCGGGCCGGGCGGGTGGAGGCCCGGAGGCAGCGGCGGGGCTCAGAGGCGGCGGGGCTGCCGTGCGGGCGGGCTCTGCACCATCGTCCTGCCCTGACGGGGCTACGGGGACATGCCGGGGTGCGGAGGCCGCTGCCCGGACACCCGCCCGCTCCGCCGCTTCCGGGGACGCAGCCGTAACCTCTCACCCGGGCCGGGCCGTGCGGACGGTGGCGCGGGGGGGACAAAATTGCTGCGGCGCCAGCGACGCGCGGCGCGGCCCCCGCCCGCGGGCGGAGCCGGGAGCCCCAGCGGCTCCGGGGGGAGCTGCGCGGCGCTTCGGCCCCGCCGGGCGGTCGAGCGCGCTGCCGCACCGGGAGCGGGCTCGGAGGCGGCAGCTCAGCGGCTGCGAAGCGCTCAGGGCTCGGCTCGTCCCGCCCTCGTTGTGCCCGCAGGCCGGGGGTGCAGCCCCAGCACAGGCACTTGCCAACCCTTATTCAATTAAAAAACTACCTAAAACATTAAAAAGTGTCCAGTGCCAAACACACCTTGCCCAGGCCGAATTTTTAAACACTGGGAAAACACTCTGCAGTTGTTACTGGGGCAACCGAACTGCCTGACTTGGAAGCAAGACAAAACTATTTACCTGTTTTATCTACAGAAAGGTCATTTGCTTAATAAAATAGAGACGAAATGTTAAGGGAGCCTGGTTACCCCGACATTAGGATGGAGGTTCCTGTGAGAGCTGCTCCCAGCGTGTTCCATGGGCTCTGGAAACTCATCTCACCTGGGCACTCAAGATTCGTTTGCTGAAAACACTCCCACTTTAGTGGCTCGATAACATATGAATAAGAGACACTTCAGCTACAAATCCACCAGCAAGTCCTGAGAACTTAATCACTGCAGTGACCTTTCTGCAAAGAAAAAGACATTGTAACCCAGGCCTGCACTTGAATGGCCAAGGGTTGTGTCTCCCAAAACACAGGGAATGCAGAAGCACCCGCAATTAGATGCACATTAATCATTAACAGCATAACAAAACCCGGTGATGAGATTTTTAGGAACTCATTAACAAGGGCATAATGTATGCATTTTTATTTAAACATGGCAATTTACACAATAGCTGAAAGTTTGCTTCCCTCCCCCTCAGGAAAACCTGTGTACCTGGATATCAGAATTAGCACCTAGTGTTTATGAAGAAAATACTTCACTTTTTTTGCAGTATTATTTACTGCAAGCACTGGTCAGATCCTAAGCAATTTGGGTGCGGTGACATATGGATACACTAAATAATCTAATTTATCGTGATCGCTCGATTAGCTCATTGCTTCACCCCAGCAGTGGAGTTTGGGGTAACTGGTTATCTCTGAAACACCGGGAATGCATAGACCATACGGCTAAATACATTTGACAAAAAGGGACAAATCACAGTTGTGGTCTGAAATTATTGCAGTGCAAACTTAAACTAAGTGTTTTTAAAGCAGTGGAACATAATAAAGAGGTAGGTCCTTTCCTCCTTGATAGTAAGAATTTAACATTAAGAGTAGCTCAGCTAAAGCAGCTTTATGTTCGGTATCTCAGGTACACAAACAAGTCATGGCCGACTAGATTAACTGGAAGATATTTTAAATTATATACAAAATGTTTCACCGGCATAAAAAAGGTATCTGGCAAGAGGTTACTTTTTGTGGAAGGAGCTGATTAAATACACTGATTAAACTTCTAGTGATACAAAGCCCTGTTTACCTTGATGTTCAATACTTTAGCAAGGTTAACTTTGCTAAAAGAGGGTCACCGAATATCAGAAAATCTATGTTACATAAAAATAAAGTGCACGTTTCTGCTCAGAGCGATGGTTCATGCTTCCTCTAAAAAGCAGCCTCTAATTATATGAACTTATTTACCTACCAGGATTGTCAAAAAAGCAACCAAGACTTAACCCACCGATGGAAATTATGAGGCAAAAAGCCACTTCTGGTGCAACTCTTGCACCACCTCCTCCCCACCCCCTTTTTGTTCCACATGACGCAATCTTTAATAAAAAGATTTCCTTCTTTTCTGAAGCTCGGCTCGACATTCTCCTCAAAAGCAGTAATATCAGCACGTACGTGTACCGCTGAGGGCTACCAGGTGTACTGACAAAGCAGACAGAACGTTTACATGAAGAAATGTCATATTTTAAATAGCACTTTTTTTTATATATATATAGAGCAGATTACAGGATGAGTGTCAAGTTTTCCAATCATTACAACAATATCCTGCCTGACTGTAATCCATCAGTTATACCACTTACTGAAACACTAACAGTGTAACTTGCCTTTATACTGCAATGTGACTTAACTGAAAGGTGCCAAAATGAACACTTTTGTATCGTTTTCACTCATACACAAGATGTCATGCACAGCTGAGACATTATTTTAAATCTATTTACAATTTTACATATTTTACAATATATATGTCATCTTTACAGCTACAGAATAAATTCAGACTAACATTAGTACCTTCTGAGTTTCCGCCTGAACTCAAATTCTGGAAGTTAAACTAATTATTAAAAACAAGTAAGTGCATGCCTAGAAGGAAGCTTTCAGGAAAGATGTCAATGGACTAGTGTTGCTTAAAAATTACACCGGTTTGTGTAGAAAATTTAAATTCAGTTCAAAAACCCACAAAAGCCTAATAGAAATCTACTTGACTAAAATAAATACAATTCATTACACTTAACAAAAAAAAAAAGGTACCTTTAAAAATGCACTGATTTAAGCTCATCTGATTTTTAACCTTAAATTTATTTCTCTTCCCAAGTAGCAGATAGTACTAGGTGAGGATAATGATGCTTTCCAAATTTACAACCGAGAATTATCCTGCATAAACCTGAGGCTGCAGTGGTGGGGGCAGCTTGTCATTCTCCACATTTTCAGAGTCAATAGCTGCTAAGGCTTGATTTTTTGGTTCTATTTCTAATGGATATTTCTCAACAATATCCTGGACTTCCTTTGTAACTCCATCAGTCCAATCAATTAGGTCTTTCTCAAGCTTCTTGGCTTCATTGACAATCCTTTCCTGTCTCTCATTCAACTGAGATAGTAGGTCTAAGTTTTTATACATTTGCTTAACGCCCAGGCACACATCAGGTGAAAAACTGTCAGATTCTTGCTTCTTCGGGGACGCCTGACCGGTCATAAACCGATCAAAATCTTCCTGGCTTAGATTTAAAGACTGAGCATCCAGTTTTTCAATGAAGGCCACAGCACAGCACTGCAAAGAAAACAGAGTGAGTATCATTGCAAGCTACACATTGGAACTTAACGCTTTCTATTTTTTAATCCTGCTGTTAGATCGGTAACTGATCGTATTATTTAATGCCTCAACAGATCGCTCCTGAAGAGCTTTTCCAGAAATTAATGGTATCAGACTGTTCACATGCCTCTCCCCTCTCCCCAAAGTCTGAAAAAGGCAAAAACTCAGAGAATAAGAGAGGGAGACACCATTTCAGCTGAACGGTACCGGCTCACGGGATAATGTCTATTGCAAACCTCAGGGTCACTGTGTTTTGGAGGTGAGAAACCAGAAAGAACACGACACGACAACTAGACAAGAGCACGATATTAATATTTAATAATCTAATCAGCAGCGATCTGCTATGCTCTCCATTTTCTGAAATAAGGGATGTCAAATGCCCACCTCACCTTGTGGACGCTCTTCTCCTACTGAAAGGAATTTTTAACATTCCGAGTATTTCATTCAGCTACGTATTTCCCCTCGAGAATTGCTTCACGATGAAATGCAGAGAAGCCAGATTCATAATTATAATTCATTCTAATATAAACAAGCACATCAATAAACGCCTCCTGCAGAAGCTTTAAAAAGCCTGTTTACCCCCACACATTAATGGCCTCGTTCTGCAGCCCCTTCGAGAGAGAAACTCTCATGGGCTTAAACCGTGAACTTTGCATCTACAACATCTGCACAGTCCAAACTCAGGATTTTTGGAATAAAAAGTACTTATCTCCTTACAGAATAAAAATATACCTAAGTCTTAGTATCAGACTGTTCAACTAAAGGATCTAATATTATAAAGAAAGCAAAGCACTGACTGGTTTGGAAAGCAGAGAAGGAAGAGAGAGGAGATACAAAGCAAAAGAGCTCAACCCCTATTTGAAGAGGAGTCTTAATTTTCCTTCTATGTTATGCTGCGTTTGCCTTTATTGGAAATTCCAACATCCAAATAAAAGACAATATCTTGTCGTGTAAAAACATCAGCACTATTCCCGCACTTACCAGGTTGGTAAAATAGTAGCCGTCTTCTCCCGTCATCAGCCTGCTTGGATTACAGAAGCGTGTTATATACTGGATGTTAGACTGCAGGCGGGGCGGGTTTCCCTTCAAAACAATGTATATAAGTGTTGGGAGAAAGTCATCAGCAGAAGCTGGTTCATTTTTTGTGATTTTAATAGCATTAAATATATGCTTGCTGCACTTGGTGATGCACGCTAACTTATCACGAGGGACGCGTTTTGAATCCATTTCGATAATATCTGTAAGATAAAAAAAAGTTCTCAAATCATTAAAACCTTATTAATCAGACACCTGAATGAGTAGGAGACTTACTGGACAATACTAAAATTGCATCATTTTTATCTGTGGTGCTTGATGTTCCATAAAGGTATCAGTTTATTCAACCTTCTCTTGGTTTAGTCCCAAGTACTTCAAATACATCAGGTAAGACTGAACACTTCTGTGATGGGAAAATTATTCCCGCTTCACTAATCCAGCACCACAAAGACTATTGCAAATCTCTGCGAATAAGAGATACGAAATTCAAAGCTGTTAATGTAAACGTCATTGTTCACAAACCTGTAATTGCTTTTACAACCATATCGGAGACTTCTGGAATTTCTTCATTGACAGGAACACACAGCATTTGTGGAGTTACCCAGTGCAAAGCCCTACAACAAGAAGAAATGTTAAACCGTTCTGTGCCAGTAACATTCAGGTGTTTGAAACCAGCTGCTTCTTGAATTCAATGCACAAGGAGTGCTTTGTGTAAATGAGGCACTAGTCCAGTTTTAAGCTAGTTTATTCCACTGACGTAATTTATTTCCAGAAAAAATATTTTCTTTTTTTGCTATAACTTAACAAAAGCACACCAATTAGTTTTCCTAGTGTAGTAGCTTTTGTTATTCATTCTGTTCATTCCATCTGTTTCTTAACTGAAGTGTTTTTCACTCTTTTCTGGTTACAAAGCTTGCCATTTTTGTACGGACAGCAACAGATTTTTAAGGTGCCCGATTCAGAGCTCATTCACGGGACTGTGGATGACTCAACTACTTTTCTTTCAACGTCTCACCTGATTCTCTTCTGAACAGCAAGATCTTTCTTCTCATCATCAGTTGTTTCAGGGCAAAAGACGTATTTATACTGCCGAGTCATGATGTATTTTTCAATCTGATCCATTGCTTTCTCAACTTTTTCAGGGGGCACTGAAAGGCACAAATCCCACCCAATACAGTAAATAAAGTATTCTGCTGTTTGGAAGATTAAATACAGTTTGATCCTAATGCCACCAAATCAGTACTATTGATTTCAGACAACCTGAGTTAATAAAGAATGGGTATATTTGGAGTATTTTAACTCTGTGCAGCAGAAGTAAAAATATAATAATGGTGAGAACAGCACATGCCAAAGTGAGTACGTGCACAGGCTCACAACGAAGCAGATTCATTTAGCACATTCAACACACAAATTAGGTTCAGCTGCTCGTAGCTTACAAGAATATTTCTCAAAAATATAGTCTTGGAGAACAAATCCAGTGAGGTCTTCCAAGTCCTGTGTTCCTGTTTATGCCTAAAAAAATCCCTGGGTCTGCTTAAGCTGTGCCATTTACACACCAGGCACACCAACGCAGTTTGCAACAGCAACACTCCCGTCTCACTGGCTTCTTGTGCACCGCAGTGTAACCTGAGGCTCAAGGCCTGTTAATTGGGTTGAGACTACACAGTCAACTTCAGTTTTAAACAAATAGCATCGAATTTAAAACAAGAAATGAAAATAACTGACCCAAATTTAATTGAGAGTTTAAGAAAAACCTGTTAAAACAAATCATTTAGACTGCAAAACACTACCGAACTGGTGCTGCTGGGAATAGTTCTAACTATGGTACTAGAATTTTTAAAAGCATTTCTGAAAGCTGGTTGGGAATGCTCTGTTTTTACTTGAAAACGCAGGAGGCTTTACCCTCAAGTCATTGTTTTTTCAGCAGTAAGATACGAGATACCTTTCCAACGCGTCTGTAATTTCTCTGCTACGTTTTGATAGAAGTCTTGGGCACATTCAGATTGCTCCTCAATACTTAAGACCTGTAACAGAGAACAGATTAAGCGTGGCTGTGTGGAAGAAATGGCAGCAATGCCTCTGATGTTTTGCTTAAGGAATGTGTCCAGCCGCACTAACAGTCTGAGAATGCAAATATATCGTCAGAGGTGTTTATGTTGGCTAAATTACATTCAAAAATATGAGAAACCAAGACATACTGGCTCTTTAACACGTGACAGACTTCGTTTATTTGCTGAACAGCTGTTTATTTCAATGGAATGGGACAGGTGCAATGCCATTTTCCCCAGACACATCCCTGAGTATTAGTTTCTTAGTTTCTGAATTCTCTAAGGCCAAGAAGTACAGTCACCCTGGACATAAAGTCTCAGCTCTGATGGCAAAGCTGCATTTTAGGCCTGGTTTATGTGTAGTAGCAAACTGCACATTCTGAGAAAGACTTCTTTCTGACTAGCACAAACCATCAAGGTACCAGGACATGAGAGTATCTTCAATATTTATCACCAATAACAATAAAGCACTATTTTCACAAACTCTACGCGTGGAATGAACCGGTTCCAAGAGAAAAAGAAAAACACACTTCAAGATGTTTTCAAAGTGGAGAGCATGGAAGATTCCACCAGAACTCCCTTTAATTTCCAGTCCATTTTGAGGATATATTTTGAGTAACTACATACTAAATAGGAAAGGTAGGGGGAAAAAGTGCTGAATATTGACTCATTTCAACCATAGGTGGCACTACAGACACATTAATACTTCAGTAACATTACTTTAATATGGAATATTAAGGTGTAACTCTTATTCCATATTTAAAACAAAAAAGCACAGTCAAGTTCCCCTTCTCCAAAGAAAACGAGACACATGGTTTGATTCTGTATTATCTTTATAACTTTTTAGACTTAAGGTATCTAAAATCTCGTGATGTAATATATTATAATTTCCACAAGTCATATTTATCCAGAAAACTGTTCAACAGACATTTTATCTTTCAGAACTGATTTATTCAGGATGCAAAGGAAAGTTCTCTCAAGACACCTGAGGCGGTGAGGTTGGAGGGTTTCTTTGGTCATATACCATACAAAAAGGCAGGCACTCCGAATTTAAGGCTGCCACTAGATCTTCATTCGACTACACATATCGGCTGAAAATTCCTGTATATAATAAAAAAAACCCCAAACTGCTGGAAGAAGAGCAGCATTTTCTCCCTCTCTCCCTATTTTCCCCATTTTAGCTATGTAAAAGGCATGCAAAACTTACCCTTTTATGATTCATCGTGTCCAAAAATAGTTTACATTGCTTATAGATATCTTGTCCAGGTTTATGATATGTCTTGAGAAATTCGATGAATTCCTTGGACACGCGATCTGTCTCGATGCTCGCCTGCCTGTTTATAGAAGGGCTGGGAGCCTTGGCTTCTTGGATCTCTGCTGGGAAAATATGGGCACATCAGATTAGCGTTTTTACACCGATGGATGAATTCAGGAAGTGTTTAATGTGTATTAAAATACCAGGTTGGGCTTTTTTCAGCTGTGCCGATGAATAAGCATTTATTTTCCAAGCTTTACCAGTGAAACACTGGATATTACTAAACAGAACTCTAGGAAACTGAGTATTCCACTGAAGTGAAACATTTATAGCCACATACCCATTTACACTAATGGCCTTTTTATATTAGCAAAT
Source organism: Pampusana beccarii (assembly GCA_013399365.1). Taxonomy (NCBI): domain Eukaryota; kingdom Metazoa; phylum Chordata; class Aves; order Columbiformes; family Columbidae; genus Pampusana; species Pampusana beccarii. The sequence continues at coordinate 100,835 of VWYH01007450.1, read as the reverse complement.
TACTGTAACTTGGGTTTGTTTTCCTGTTTCTCACATTTTTATTCCTAGGTAAGATATCTCCATTATAGTCAAGGTTTTCAGATGGGATTCTGCAGCAGTTTAAGATAACTGAGTGGTCCCTTTTCCGTTCTTCCTCGCCTTTACATTCCTGTTCCTTCCCTTGCACCAACACAAATATTAATTCAACTGGCTCATGAACTAGCTTTGGGAGAAGCAGTTTGAGGCAGTTCCAGTCAGAAATGTTTCTTATGGGGTTATTTTTCAGCTAGATCAGCTCCCCAGGCTGGCTTCCTACCGCCTCGCGGGGGCATCAGCCGCACGAGACGAGGAGCAGGAGCAGGAGGTTGGTGCAAACGCAGCGGATGCTGCAGAATCCCACCTGCCGTGTAAATGAGAACTTGGCCATTTGTGTTTCAGCGAGAGCAGAAGCACCAGGTCTGTCCCAGGAACAAGGTGCTGGGCGCTGGAGGAGGCAGGAACGCAGAGCGCACACAGCACTGGGTGCGAGTTTATAGAGCTGCAACCACGGGGATTTTCCACACTAACACGTCTGATCGTCCAAAGTTTGCGTTGCAAGTTAACTGTACTGATCCAACACCTTCGCTACCCACGTTTAGTTCACCCACCTTTCAGCTTTCCAGCCAACACTGCTCAAAATGAAGGATTGAACAGAGAGGATGTAAATGAACATGATGAAAAGCGAGCAGCAAAGAGACAGAAAACATTAAAATATTCATGATCAACATGCTACAAACATATCTCAATCTGGAAATACGAACATGCACAACAAAAAAAATCCTTGTCTCAATAAGCGTACATGCAGAACTCCAAAATAAAAGGAAATAGATGGGATTAGTGTATTTAAATCAGTATCTTGAATTCGAACTTGAGGTAGCTTATCGGGGGTATTTTTTGTTTGTTGTTATTTGCTCTTAAAAAGATTCAGAACTACAGGAAATTCAAAGCTGTATGATCCACTGACCATTTGACCAAAGCACAAGACTCATTAGGATCTCGACATTTCAGCGTAACCTTCTCTGCGTCATTTGGTCAGGTACCATAACATTCATGGTATTTAAGTGATAAGAATGGAAAAGGTTTTACAAATATTTACATTCCAACTGTAACAATCAAGCTAGAAAGTGTGAATCAATCTCCTTTGTGGTGACAGGAGAACCCCAGAGGAGGTTTCTTCCAACCTTCTTTATACTCAAGATTCCAAGTAGAATCCCTGTGCGGTATTCAAGCTGAACGGCAACTTTTGAAAGGGTAGAATTACAAGATATTTTTTCCATAATTGATTACTGACTTCATTTCAAAGAACGGCTGAGGATTTAGTGATTTCAACATTAAGTTCACTGTATTACAAAAATAATGAACCTCACCCTGCTATTTGACCTTAAGGAATATGAATGTTTTCTTCAGTCACAAATTTAAAATAGATTATTTTTTAGTTACTAGAGAGATGTAGTCAGCTGAGGCAGATTACTGTTAATTTAAGCATGAAAAATTGAACGTTAGAATGAACTTTTTAATGAGTCATACCAAGAACTACATGTAGTCAGTCAGAAATATTGCAATTTTGTTAATCTCTGCATTGAAATCCTGAGTTAAGAAAAATGAACCTGTACAATATGCACTGATTACTAAGGAATGCAGGAGCAAATGTACTTTCAGCAACAAAATATTTTCAGCTCTGTCATGTATTCTAAAAGAATTAAGTCTAACTAAAAAGAAGGTGATTGCAGAAAAGAAATTCCATCTAAATAAGTTGAAGAGAACCTAGTAGAGGAAATATGCCAAAAAGAAAGTATGGGAAGAGTTAAGAAAGGATCATCTTTACAAAGATCAAACACTATTAATACTAAAATCTTTCTCAAGGCAGTTGACAAAAATGCAAGTTGTCACAGCAGAACACCAGCACTCCAGTGATTCACTATGGTTGTGCCATGGTCACGGACCTGAGTCCGAGTCAAAAACATAAAAGAAGTATTGTCATTAGCTCTGCTCCATACACTCATTCGTCTTCTTCATTTAATTTGCAAAAGACAGAACGGTAAATCTTCACATTTCGTTAGTCAGTAGAACACGTCAGAATTGCAAACAAATAACATAGGACAAGATCCTTAAGACGTTTGCATCACAGGTTTTGGCATCTTTTTGGTTAAACCGAAACCAGTGTGCCTTCCCTTGGTTTTTAAATTGTCTTCTTGATTAATATAACAAACATCTGGAGACGTTTTGAGAACGTACAAGTTCTTGAAGTATGAACTATTAAACTGAAGTAGTTTCAACTTATAATCAGGTTTATAATGGCAACCTGGAATTATTTTTTGACAAAAATACGAAGCAGCACACGATCTAGCTACTTCTCACAAAGTTCTTTTTTTTTTTTTAAACTGCATAACCCTTCAGATGTCACACTAAGGTAGAGCTCAAAGAAGCTTCAGCTTTATTCCTATATTCTCCCTACCAAAACGCAATAAATTAGAGATTCAAGTTCACCTCAAGATGCTAGACTTGCCTTTTTTGTCATCTTCATATTCAACGGCACGAGTTCGAACTGGCACAACCCTAGTTTGTATTTCGCAAAGCCCAGCTAAGAAGGAAGCTCACTAAAATCAGGCAGCCAGCTCGCTCAAGCTGTACCGCATTACCTTCAGTAGGGGAAGCCAGTTCCCAGGAGGGAGTAAAAATCTCCTTCAAATCCCTGAGAATGTTATCAGCATTTCGCTCCCTCCCAAGCTGTCCTTGCTTAACGATTTTCTCTTGAGCCACTGAAATAAATGCAAAAGCAAGCAAGACACCGAGAGCATGTCCGGAGAGATGGTGAGGGGGATAAAAAAAAAAGAAAGAAAGAAAATATGGAAAGTGAGAAGAATGAACGTAAAAAAAAGTTTTTAATACAAAGCTGAATGCCTCATTTAGCCAGCTGCTGCCCATGCACCAAGGCAAATTCTAAGATGAAATTCAGACACATTTAGAATTTCTTATTAAAGAAATGCATCGTCTATAAGGCTAAGACACATTGATGTTGCCTTTTCTTCTGGAATGCCTCCTCCACAGTCTAGCATTTTCTGGTTTTTCGCCCGTGTAAGCTATTGCTATGCAAAGACACTAGTGCCATTAATCATTCTTACTTGCAACACATTCTGTAGAATAAACATTCAGCCAACTATAAACTTGATATTCCCAACCCACACAGGCATAAACACTACAAGTTCCTTTTCACATTTATTTTCATTTAAAGGCACCCTGCTTACACATTCCAATTTTCTTCTTAAAGCTGTTGAAGCGATCCCTTATGGCAGCATCACCTGGTACTTTATATCAGCATTTCTCTCACACTTAGACACGCCGGTTTGTTCGAGGTGACTGACGGCCAGTGCCCCTTCAAGTCCCAAACCACAGTGTGACACTACAGTTGACTCATTAATCGAGCACAAATGTGCCATGTGAACAAGACGCTTCCACTCACCTGTAGACCACCACTAGGAACACATTTACACTACACTTTAGTGGAAGAGCTCCTGTATAACTAACACGAACACAGCCACAGGTTTAGAAGTGCACTGTTCTATTTAAAAGATTGTTCGGCATCACCCAAAAACTCACGTTGTCCCATGTCTTCAGTAAGACTTCAACTATCACTCTCCAGAAGCATCATTATTTCAACTTTTTAAAGTCAAGTCACAGAGCATTACTCTGCCTTTTAGTACGTTCATCGAAAATACTTTTAAACTTAATACGTTGTACTGAACCACCAAAAGCAAAGGAGAAAGTTACCCTTCTTAGCTCCTGTTCTGGAAGAAGCGGTGAAGAACTTCTTCACAGTAGTGACCTTTCGTGTTTTCTCATTGGTTTTCTTTTCTTCAAATTTTGAAAAGGTCAGTGACTGTGCCCCTTGGGTACTCTGACTACTGGCATACGCTTCTTCCTCCTCACGCTGAAGCCTGGAATTAGAAAAATGTAAGGCTAATTTAAGTGCTTAAAACCAGCACAAATAAGCTAATTTCATGCGCAATAAAATAACTAATTACTCTTACAGAAGATAAAACCCGTGGCTCGCAGCTGAGCAAGTCAAATAACCTGTCACAATCTCAGAACTATTCTGGGAAACAGACCACTGTTGTCATAGTTTGTTTTTAAAGTCTTGGTAATACATATGCTTGCTTGAATGAACAAGGCAAACCACTTCACTGCAACACTGATAAGTGCTTTGCAAAGACCAAGCCCATCTTTTAATCTACACATACAAAAGAAGGAGGGAGGGCAAACAACCTCATCCTTCCATGTCTACTTTTCTTCCTATGCAGGAAGAATAAAATGGGTTAAATTATATTGCTCTTCAAGATGTTAGAAGGTTGAGCAATTTTCTTTAAACATCCATCCAGCTCAGGACGATAAATGGTCTTGCCTTTGTAATCTCTTAAAGCAGGACTTGTGTCTTATCTGTGCTGTCAAGCCTGTCCGCTCACTACCGCAAATCACAGCTTATCTGTTCCTTTAGCATCTCCCAACTGAAGTTACTGATTAAAGAATGCCCCAAATGCCCCATTTTATTGCACATAGACATTGTAAGACTGACAGCACAACTATCTGCTCTAAGAATACTGAAGTTGTTAGTAACTGTTTAAGCCAAATTTATGGCACAGAAAAAAAAGATGACACGTTCTCTGTACTGTGCTCAACAGCTTACCTGGCACCCTCTGATTATGCCAGGAAGGGTTTCGCACACTTCTCTCTACCTGCCTTTACGGTTAATTTGTTCCCAACAGTAAAAAGAACTTCAAAACCAAACAAATAACTTCAAGGCCTAAGGTAACAGGTTCTAGGGTAGATAGATACCAGAAAACTGGGGGCTTCTAAACCATAACCATGAGTTTGTACCCCACTGAAGTTCGGAGAACTTCCAGAGATGTCACCTTCAGGCAGGTTGATCTGAACACTGCACTTAATGCTTTTTTCTTGTTTTCCTTTTTATTTTCCCTCCTTTTCCTCCCCCAATTATCTTGGTTAATGTATCACTAGGTAACTGAAGTTCACTAAAGTGTTCCAGACTCAAGTGCAGACACATGTCTCAAGTCATTTGCACTTTTTCCTAGAGTTCTGGTGTACCCCACTAATACACTAAGGTAAGCGCATACAGAGAATCAGTGTCAATATGAACAAACACCTTGGCTAGCTCAAGCCTCAACTCCTAATAGATGATCCTCTGTCTCAAGAGCTTATTTGACCCTGAAACAGTTACTGCTGAGTGGACGTAACAGGAAGGACAGCAGCACAAAAGAGGATGCTTTGCAGTTTCTCAGGCAGTGGATAACACTTTTGTTTTCTACCCAAATCCAACAAAAATCAGTTGTAGCTGCTCTTATTTTCTCACTCAAGCCCAGATTGCCTCAGACACCCCTTTTTGAGGCCAAGCATTTATCACACTAGGAAAACTACACTGTTTTGCAGAAAATATGGGCTTAGAAAAATTACCGAAACTATTCAAGCTAAAGCTTTGATGCTTTTGGGCTTAACCCGCATGACTACAGACTAATTTTTCCCAATCAGTAGCTGAAATATAAAACCATTGTGCTGGCTACATTCAAGACAATAACTGTGGTCTCCAGGGACAGAGGTGTTTTAATCAAAATTGTCACTTTCACCCTTCTGACTGATAAAATTACAGATGTCAGTATGCAAATTAGATCAAAGTATTTGGGGGGGGGGGTGTGTTTACATTTGTTTCTGCACAGACTTTCCTTTGAAACCTCTTAAATTAGAATGTCATAAATATTCATCTTTGCATCAAAAGGAAGATTTTAATTCCTGCTGGAAAGGTCAAATTTGAGAACTTATGATGCAACTGAGCCAGAGCAAATAGGACTAGAAAACAGGAGACAGGAATAGTATCTAGAAGTCACCCTAGTGTAAAAGATGAAGGAATAAGGAGGGCTCTTTACCGCTCTGCCAGCTCCCAATCCTCTTGAATCTGTTTCTGCCTGGCCTTATGGTATTCCTCTCTCCAGCACTTGGAACAAAATCCCTGCCAAGCAGGATTGCCATAGTAACCACATCCCTTCTTGCACAGGAGCTCCGACTGATCAACGTGAATTCCTCTGCGTTCAGATTTCAGGTTCATTTTCTTCCTGTTTAAAGAGAAAAGGGTTAAAGACAGAAACATGAGAACAGCCTGCTAGAAATACTTTTGAAGGCTTGCCTTTTAGAAAGAAGTCACCTGTTTGAATTATTTAATAGTGCCATAGCAACAAAACAAAGGCGACAGGAGGAAGGGCACCATTACATAACCACATAGCCCTGAAAGCCAACTGCAGCATTAGCATAACTTTGCATCGCTTTGGCCTGCAAACTGCACTCGACAGCTCCCGTACCAGTCACACGTACATCATACAGCTACGTGCACAAGGGGAAAAAGGCACAGTTCTCCGATCTCACCAGCACGTTGTTCTAATAGTCACAGAGACACGAAGCAACGGAGGAAAAAAGAAATGCAGCAAGTTGCAGTCAGCACCACAGAGAAGCAAACTGAGCAAGAGACAAAATGTAAATAGGTTTGTATTGAGGCTGAGACTGTCACCGCCAAGAATCGCACCGGTGAGACTTCAGGTAACGTAACTTTGGCCTGAAAGAACATGTCTTCACAGCACAGCTGACAGGGATGACATGCACCTCCATGTCCTCTGGTACTCAGGTTACTTCAGAGTTAAGTTGGGCGTCTGTATAAAGCACAGCTTTAGCGAATTTATCTATAGTGACTGCAACAAAAAGATTTCTTTTCAAGCCTACGCAGACACTGTGTCATCCAATGATCCAGCCCTCCCCTTTCTTTTTTTGCTTGACAGAAGCAATCCCACATGCCAGCTTGCTCCCAAGGATGTTTCAACCGCTTCACTCTAGTTCTAAATGCTGTATTCACTTAGGAAAAAAGCAGCACACAATCTATCTAGCAGACCAGAAATTAAACATCAAATGCTTTTCAGCTGCACAGCCTGGGACGGCAATTGCATGTTGGCAGCACTTGGAAACACAGCCCATCCTCAGAGCATCACACGTGCCCTTTATCATCAATTCCGTAAAGAACAGCGAAGCAAAAGCTCGAAACTCTTTACTCGCTCCTGATCCAGTTTAAAGGCCCCTTCCTAAAAACAGAAACTGTAGCAGCATTTTAATTAGAAACTTTTATTGCAGGTGCCTTGACTAGAAAAAAAACCCCACCAGGTATAAAATTTGCAATATTGCCATTAATGACAAGCTGATCAGTCTGAATGTTTTCACTGTATACTACAGGGAGCTAATAAAGACAGAACAGATAAAAACCTCTTCATAACACAAACTACAGAGAAATTTTACACCGATCTCATCACCCAAGGAAATAACATCCCTGATCCTATCACCCTCTGCAATGGAATAAGTTACAACAGTTTGGCAATTGCAATTTGCAGTCTGTAGCACAGTTTCACGAATTCAGGTGTCCGTCACTCTTATTCAAAAGCACCGCACTTCAGACACTCAGATTTTCTGAAAGCTAAAGGAATAGAACGAAATACATGACCCTGCCTCACACGTTGCCTTCTGAAAGCTCAACAGCATATGCGGTTTCTACCCAGCTGTGCACTTTCACTATCTCTATACAGATGCACAAAAAATCAGCTTTCTGTATCCGCAGAGCTTCAGCCACAATTACCCTGGCACCCTGCTGGCCCTTTGAGTACATTAGAACTAAAAATAAGGTTCTGTTTAGTGTCAAAGTTCAGCAGCTTGCCCTGGAGTAAGCAAAGCAGGTCTCTTAGCAGCAAGATTAATTTTTTTTTGCATTCTTTTTGGAGAGGTTTGTAAGCAGCTGTAAAGCCACTAGAAGCAAGTTGTTCAGTTGCCTCCCTTTCAAGTATTTTCGATTGCAGTTACATTAGTTTCAGATCCAGGGACAAAAGAGGTCACCCTGAATCAATACGCAGAAATCACATGCTGCACTTAAAGCAGAGGCTTTCTGCTTCCTTTAAACACACACAGAGCCATTACAAAAGAGTTTCACAGCCATTACTAAAGAGTTTCACAGCCAACTTTCGCAGGTCAGCATTCACATTTTAACGAACAGAACAACTCAACAAGTTTTAATATATTGAATATGAAAAATCCACCTCAAGTCAACCTCTGGCATATTGGCTGCTCATATAAAAAGACAGTGAAGTTCACCAACATCAGTGCAGAACTAACCAGAATGCACAAAATGAGGCAACCAGATACTGTTTTTTTCCCCCCAATGATCTTCCATTACATTCCCACGGGACTAAAGATAAACCCTTCATCACCAGCGCTATTTCACAACTAAAACTACGGGATAAGAACAGAGCCCAAAAGTTTGCCAGCACCTGATGATCACACGTGATATCTTGATATGCAGGCCAGTTACATAAAGCACAAAACCAACTCTAAGGTTCCAAAAGGCGCTCTCTCCATAATTATAAGTCCATAAATCCTTAGGTCATTTTTGTCAGTATCCTGTGAGGGGACTGAAGTAGCAGCATTTTTTGCTCCAGGACATTGTACCTTTCGTATCAGACTCAAAGCTCTCAACAACAGCAAAGGATTGTATTTTAATGTTCACACAGACCAGACCACAAAATAGCCGGAAAAATTAATAGAAAACTTACTAAAGCAGGTATCATAGTCACAGCAAAGAGCGAGTGCATTCTTAGCTTTTATGTGGTACAAAAAAGGGGCTCCTTTCATCAAAACTGGATGTGTCACTAAGGGCTGATTTAACACACACATGAAAGACCACACTTACGTAAGACGGTCTCTTCAGCAGTAAGCCTAAGATAATTTTCATAACACATCGGGGTTTCCAAAGACTGCAGACAGAGCTTTGGCTTCAGGAAAAGCACTGTGTGTGAAATAAGGCTTAGAAGTAGTATAGATTTATCATGAGTTCAGACACCGCCAGCTTGTTTCTCTTGTTGCTCTCTAACATGTACCTACCTCGCTCCCTGGGACGGAGCAGGCAAACAGATCCCTTGATTGTTGATGCACATTGCATCACTGCCACAATGACAAGATACCGACTTCTTCATCAACTATTTATTAGCCCTGGATTGTTCAGGTCACCTCTGATGGAAGAGCTGGTTGAAAAAGCTCATATAGCAAAGCTGAGTAGAAAGGAGTCTCATTTAGTCAATCTACAGACGCCTTTAGGAAGACATAACTGCAAATCAACTTATAATTATTACAAGCTATGAAAAACAGTTTCTAAAAAACTCTGCATGCTAACTCTAAAATTTAAAGCACTGGCTTTGTAAGACTGTTCTGTAAATGAGCTTCAGCATCGGTACCAAAGTTCATTAAACTTATCTAAAACCAGGAAAAGACCTCACATAATGGACTCGAAACAGGCAGGCTGACACAAAGCTGTGAACCTGCCTTTGGCTTCTGGGAAGCCTCTTTCAGCTTCCACACTTTTGATGACAAACAAAAAATACCTGTCTCCTGATGTCTGAATCCCTCCTGGTTTTGGTTGGGGTTTCGGGTTGGTTTTGTTTCATGGGGTTTTCCTCTCATCTATTTACCTTGCTCTACCTTCTTGAAACCAACAGTTTTCTCAAAAAAATCTTGGCACAACCCTTAGCAACAACCTACACCAGTCTTTTCACTGGACTTAAGTGGCCATTATTTGGCTCTTCAAGTTTAAATCTTCAGAGCACTTAATGAGCAACTTACATTAATTCTTCTCATACCAACGTGCTCCAAAGAGTGCTCACAATGACTGACCCAGTGTCACTCACTGCAATGGCCATCCCAGAGCAGGAAAAGAAGAAAAACTGGGGAAGTCTCCAAACGCACAATTCTTATAACAACAGTTGCTGGGTTACATTTTACTGGTGCATGGATAGAACATCGTACTTCACATCAGATTAGGAGAGTAGCCAGTTCTACCTAAAACTGTTGCATCTTCAATTCATGAAAATAAATCGATGAGGTAGATTAGAAAGTGCATCAAAACTGAGTGGGTAGAAGAGGGGGACAGGGTTAAGGTCTCTTAACTACAAATTGTGGCTATGGAAAAACAATCTTAAAATAACATATTTATTCTAAAGAGCAACCACTGACCCAAATGCCACAAAATTATTAAGAAGCCATGTAAGTGTTGAAAGAGTCATGATTCATGTGTAACCCTAAACACTCAGGCATGTCATTAGCAGAAAAGTAATTAACCATGAGTTAATTTCCTTTAAAGGAAAGGGTGGGGCAATATGATCAAAGAGACTCATGAACAGAAAATACAAAAGCCATTAGACAACTTACAAATTAAGAACCATGGCTGCTATCTTTGCAGAATAGATCATATGAGTCTTCTCAGTTTAATGTGCATCTTTCTTGCAATTAAGAAATCTCAGCTATAGCAGCTATTTCCTAGTACAAACAGTGTGGGTTGCTAACTAATGACCCTGAGAAAAGAAACAGTCGTTAACTGTGATGAGAGACACACAGTCAGATCAGCCACCTGGAAATATTCACCACCTGAAAACTGGGCAGGGAAATGGCAGCCACTAATTAAAACCTCTGAAACCCAAAGGCCAGGAGGCTTCACTCCTCCTTCACCCACTGCACAACTCACAAGTCACTTAAACTTAAAGACGCATTTTCCCCTCCAACATCAGTGCAGATCTTGAGCTACAGTTTTGTTTGTCCGCATCAAATTCTTAACTACCGCCCGTGGCAATGACCACTCAGCTAGGAGTAGCATCTATTCATGAATTAACAGACTGTCTCACCATCTACATGTGACTCACAGTTGCACTTTTAAATGAAATCACAAGAAACATCTAAAAAAGGCTTTGTAGTGTTTGTCTGGGAATTCAATTAAGCATATGATTGGCTAAAACTCCTAAGAATCTCCTCAGAAACAGCAGCAATTTGGTTCTACACGCTATTTTCTGCCAACATGTCAACCATGCTCACCTGCACACAAATTAAAACTAAGTGGGCTACAACCTCAGAGAAAAACTTCCAAATATCTGTGTTTGACTCGTTACTGACAGCATTGTAATGGGACTACACAAACACGATTTCACACATAACTGGGGATTATACAGCAAACTTCAAGAGGGAGCTGAGAAAGCTGTTCTAGACAACACTGCAAAACAAAATCAAATACCAGAATCACTGACTATCTTCAAGCTTATAATCACAGACTGTTATGTAAAGTGACCTTATGAATTGGTATAATTGCCTTTTTTATTCCTATTCTTCCCTTCTATTGTGCATTGCTTTATGGTTTTTTGTCAGCAAAGCATTCCACTGAGTTCTGATTCTCTTCCTAATCCTCCCCACTGCAAAACACTTGTGTAACCATGTCCAGAAGAGCAACACATCCAATTACCGGGTAAAGTGCTGTTCCTGGAAACCCTCTGTCCTTCTGTGCTGATCAGTCCTGAGTCTCAAAGGAGTCTCGGGTAACTGGAAAACTCAGTACAAGTGCCAGAGCGCTGGCAGGAAGAGCTGCCAGTGCAAAACACCACTTCGAAAATAGTTTAATGACCGTGACACCAAACAAGAAAAGTACGGCAAGTCGTGTCAATAATGGATTTAAACCACAACTTCCATAACGCCACCCCTTTTCCAAAACTGTGCAGTGCCTGTAATTCCCAGCACTTGGCCAGATCCAGGCCCCACTAATAAAATGTGAATTTGGCCTGTGACGACCCCCTCGGCTGACCTAGCACAGCAGTGCCAGCGCTCCTGCCACGGACCAAGGCAGCCCACCCAGCAGGATTCAGGATGGCGCCGAACCACTCCCTTGGAGAGTTTTTCATAACTTGGAGTGCATCATTCACCATTCAGTATCTCACACCCTCTCTGAAAATCCAGCCACTCCCTGCTCCGGGGAAAGGGCCTGAACACCACACAAGGTGCTCACACAAGGACAAACACCTACAAAAGTATCCAAAATGTGCTGCTCGGCATCTTAAATATACTCCAGGCTCCATTTGACTTGAGTTTAAAGGACTTTGATCCCTTGTCATACAATAAGCTGCCATGCAGCAGTAACACTTACAGGCAAAGACTCAAAAACCCCTTGATCCACAAGGGACTTCGCAGGGAAAAAGGCTGAGGGGCCAGATTTGCAGCTACCAGTGACACCTTCACTCTAATTATTGAAACACGCCCACTTAATTAAATAATGATAATTATAAATATCTATATTATAAAAATAACGCAGTTTTAGGAAGTGCACACGGAGTAAACTCGTTAAGTTTCTCTGCACCCCGGTCTGTGAAGCCCAATCCCGTTCCGCCCCGCGGCGAACCCTCGGGACAGGGGCTGGCAGGGCCGGGTGTGACCCCCTATCCCCCTTCGGCGGTTCCGACGCCGTGTCACCGACACTTAGAGCGAATTATAACAACCGGCGGCGGAGAGGGAGCGGGAGGACGCTGACAGCCCCGAACTGTCACTACCGCTCAGGGGAGCGGGGGCTCCCTCAGCGGGGAAAGCCCTTCCCGCAGCCGGGCCCAGCGGCACCGGGCAACCCCCGAGCGGGGCCGCTGACGGGGACTCGCGGCGGCTGGGACCTGCGGCTCACCGGTTTGCCCCGGGCGGGGGCGGCCGCTCCGCGCTGCTCCGCTCCTCTCCGCTCCGCTCTCCTCTCCTCACGGCGGCCCGGCGCCTCCTGCCCTCCGCGGTGGCGCCGGAAGGGCGTATCACCGCTTCCGGGGCGGGGCGCTCTCCCGGAAGGAAGCGGTGGCCGGGCTGAGGGGCGGTGGCGGGAGCGGCTCCGGGGTGTTTCACATGGGGAATAGGGACAGGCCCAGGGTTTGGGCAGAGCGATCTGTAGTGCTCTTCAGAGTCTGGTTTTCTGCCCTTCCAGCCCACCCCCCCGCAGCAGATCCCCACCCCGGCTCCTGCTCTGGTTTTACCCCAAACTCAGGCCCTGGCCGGAGCCAACAGCTCCCATGGGTGCTGCGGCTGGGTCTTCATGCTGAGAGCAGCAGAAAGAGAAATAGCTACTGCTATTCACAACTTACTCCTCTTCCCCTTCTCATTTGCACAGTGTCTTTTTTTGTTTTTCCTCCCCGCATGGGGCTCGACCCAGACAGCAGCTGTGAAAGCAGGGACAAGCTTTAGCAAAACAGTGAGGAAAAAATGCTGTAACAAGAGGGAAATACTTCTCAATGCAGCCAGCTAAGCAAATCCAGAAACTTTCTTTTTGAGTGCTGCACAAGCAGGAACAGTTACTGGCATCTTCTCTGAGCTGCTTCACGTGAAGACTGAAACACAGGAGGTTCCATCTAAACATGAGGAGAAACTTCTTTGAGGTGCCAGAGCCTGGACCAGGCTGCCCAGAGCGGGTGTGGAGTCTCCTTCTCTGGAGACATTCAAACGCGCCTGGACCGACCTGTGTGATCTGCTCTGGTGACGCTGCGTGAGCAGGGGGGTTGGACTGGGGGATCGGACTGGGGGATCTCCAGGGGTCACTTCAACCCCAACCAGTCTGTGATTCTGTGATGCTGGGTGGGTGCGAAGTGGAACCAAAATGAGCCGATACCAGCCACTGCTCAAGTGCCATCTGTAAAGGAAGTGATGATGAAAGAGTTAATGGTTGGTGCAGTTAAACGAACCTCGGTGTCTTGATTTTCATTTGTAGTCATGCAAAGTGAAGTCGCATCACAGGGAAAATGAGGAGAGGGACTGTAGTGGCTGCAGAGCAGATCAGCCAGATTCCCATAATTTTCAGTGTAATATACTTTTATTACACAACACAAACTTTATATCCACATTTATCTTCTATGTATTTTAAATAAAAAATATAGACTATATATTACCTGAACTGAAAAGTCAAACATAGTAAGAAACAATACACTACAGTAAGCTAACAATCCTTTTTAAATAACTATCCCTCAACTGTCCCACCAGTACCCCCAGTATTCATAAAAAACAGAGTAACCACTGCAATCCAGATACACAATCTGTGCCTTGAAAGTATTTGAGACCTCCTATTTAGGGAGAAAAATAAATAAAGTTGATTCTAACATGTGTTCCTGTATCTTTGGAACCAAAGATGGCATGTATCTTGTCTCAGAACACAAAAAATGTCTTTCCTTCAAATTGAATGAGCTAAATGGACTGACATGCATTGCTCTTTTAATGATCTGCAAAGATGATATTCATAGCAACACTGTACCGATGACGTGAGCCCTTGACTACATGGCCGATTTGTCTACAGTACCAGGTGGCAAACACAGAATATTTGGGAGTGTTGGGATGGCAAAGTAGCTCTATAGGTGAGAAAGGGGCAAGAAAGCTAAGCAGGAGAATCCCAGAGACATAGGTATGTCCTAGCAAACCTCTGGCCCAGCCAGATAGAAAGAAAAAAAAAAGCAGTATTGCATAGGCATTTAGTTTAATTAGACAATTATAAAGCATTCATGATATACAAAAACACCTATCATCTTAAACATGGATTTAGTAGATCAGCTACTCACATTTTTGTTGCAAATGCAGAATTTCAAAAATTACGCTACACACCAAGAAAAGTCAATAACATTATATAAACCAGTTATTAGATTATACTCCCCTGACATCCGCCTGCACAACTCTTCTGTTTCTGTCAAAAAATGAACACACATTAGGCAATATCATCTAAATCACTGTAAACAAAGACTGCTTAGAACAAGTGTAGTCAATAAAATAACAATATTGTCAACTTGCACAAATCACAACACAGAATGTACATGTTTAATCAAATTTGCTGGCTCAAATCCGCGTTTGCTTTGTCAATATTGCACTTTATGTTTGCTGTCTCCTGGAGGATCACAAGGATGAAAGTTTCAATTAAGATGCAACTGATACAGACCAAGATTTTAATTTTCATATTTTTGGCTAGGTAGTCTTCCTTATTTAAACATTAAACAGGAAAAAGTTATAAAATATCAGTGTGTGCATAGTAAAAAATAGCAAACATGATCAAAAACAGGAATTCTGTCATCATAGCTTCTCTAGAGTGACAGTGGAAAAATTCTCAAAGACAAACCAAAAAATGTATTTTTAAATTAGACTGTGTTCCATTTCTGTAAGTAGTGCTGAAATTCAAACCAGAGTTGTCTCATGTAAATACACATATGGGAAGTGGCAAAAAAACCCCTGAATAATCCAGTAAAACTGCATTTCTCATTGTAGTCTCTAAATAAACTGATGCTGACAACCTGAACGTAAAGGTCTTAAGTGTACAAGTAGCCAAAACTTTGTAAGCCTCAGTTTTAAAATCTCAGGTCATTTTCTTAGAAATTGTGGTTTAAGATTCCCTGAAAAAAAGAAAAAAATTAAGCCAGCAGCGTAGTGAAGAAACCATGCAAGCTTCCTCTCATTTTAGGGCAATTTTACTAATCTCAGTTTGACTTTGAATTTTAGGTTATTGAACACAAGTACAACAACTTGTAACACAACAGCCAGCATTTAAGAAAACCATTTAAATGAACTTAAAATAAGATCCAAATGCAAGTCATTTCCTCCTTCCACCCCACTTCAAAATTTAAGTTCTGGACTTGAAACTCAGCACTTGACAATGATCGTCTGTAAGTAAACATTTGAAAAGAGATCTGCATGTCCCCCCCTCAGAGAGACAATTTACTAAAAATTCCTAAATTAACTACATAAAAGCGTGAAGGTCAATCAGTGCAAACAATTTGCCTCTTTTTTTGCAAGACAATTTGCTCATAAAGTTATTGGAATTATTCTAAAAATTACATCAGGTAACCAACAATTTTGTTCATTGTAATTAACACATTTCTTAAGTGTTTTGGTCAAACGTTTAATTAAGCAATATTCTTGGATTAACTAACCCAATGGAATGCAATATGCAAAGATTTACTTTCGCTCTCTCCTTAAGATTATTTTGAGGCCACTTCAAGTAGGGTCTTTTTGAAAAGAACTTGAGTTTTCCATACCTCACAACACAGTAATATCTTCAGGCATTTAGATCTACCTTTCAGTTTTGGATGTACAGGAATTCAACTTCAGGATGTGGTTACTAATGTCAGAAGTGCAACAATTAACTTCTGAAAAGAACACGATTCTGCGATGGCTGTCTCATTGTAGAAACAAACTTACTACTCAGATATACTGGCTGGTAACTGGAGAAATATTTGAATAGGATGGTTGAATCCTTTTTTTCCTGGTATCGCACCAGGAAGGGTGAACAAGGATGTTAAAAACGAGATTTATTGTTTGAAGAAGGTGAGGTGAAGGAAGCACTTGTCTAGTATCATCATTCAACTCTAAATCTAGAACAAAGTTTAACAGCACAGAATGTAAAAAGAGTCAGTAATAAAATAATATACATTAAATATTCCTCTTGCTTCTGCTAATAGGAACATACATATAGGGTTTTCTTGTTTACCAAAAGCCTTTGCAAATGACCTGATTCTATAGAGCTTCTTTTTTGTAGATACTGTAAACATTTAGAATTTCTAAGGCTAAAAACAGGCACAAGTCTTCCATGAACAGTTATTATTCCTAAAAGCATTAGGGAATATATTCCAAATCTGCTATTTCTTTTTATAACAATGGAAATAATTGAAATATAATAATTCACAATGCAGATTCTTAATTTAAAAAGAAATATAGCTTAATCGTGACAACAATTAATAATATATAGGGAATACTCCTCTATTTTTTGTTTCAAATGGTCTATTACACGAAAATTACATTTCCAGAACCTCTGTGCTGGGTGTTACTCAATTTTATAAAGTGGAAATTTTAAGTAGCGACTAAAACATTTCTAAGTGGGTAAAATTCAACCACATTATGTCAGCATTATTAGCACCCCGGCTTTATAATAATGCAGGTGAGATCTGCAACATCCATTTTGCAGACTATGATACTAAAGCCACATGGTAGGTGGCACCTTCTAAAAGATGTTCCACGCTCCTCTCTGTCGTTCCCATGAGGTGGTTTTGTTTTGTGCCTCATTAAGGTACCTGAGCCAACAGTCTCGTTTCAGGCTGGTTTTTCAAGATTTCGGAGGTTTTCCAACCTCTGGAACAGGTTCTCCTTCGCTGAGCAGCTAAGCGTTAGCCAGCATTCCAGCAGACTGATTCCGATATACGTTAGCAGCAATGCATTTCCAGAGACACGTTGCAAAAGTATTAAAAGCAGTTGTCGTCTAGAAGTCCTTTTACCCCCTGCACTGTTCTCAACAGAATAACTCACCACCAAGTAATCTTGAATTCATAGATAGGACGCTTGCAGTAATAGTGGTTTATCAGGTGTTTATCACACACCCCGATACACTGGTGATCCACAGTTATCCCTCTGTCGGACAGGTCTGTCACGATACAGTGCAAGAGATCGTACACATCAGCTACAGCCTCCCAGGGGCCAAAAGATACATCTACTTCGCAGTGGTGTTCAAACAACTTCGTCTCACTTTCACTCCTTTCGAAACGCAAAGAATTGAAATGTGGGCATTCGTAGGGAGTGATGGGCATCTCTTCTTTGAAGACACACACCTTCAATTTCGCAAATCTTGCTTTTCTTTGCATGGCTCTAAGCTTGGCTATCTCGATTATCCGTTCCAAATGATCTAAAAAAATGAGAAAAGTTGAAAATAACAATGAAGCACCTAGTAAAAGAAAACAAATGCAATTATTTCATGTGAAACATATTGCTTCAGTGTTTAACAAGTTATTCTTAACGTAATATTAGCAGCAACAGGAAGCTCCATGGAGCTAGATATAGAGTAATTAAATCAATCTCGGTTCTCTTGTCAACTTGGTGTCCTTAGTATATGCCCAAATTTATTCAATTGCAGGTTCCAATGGAACAAACACAGACGCAGAGAAACCTTCTCATTTAATAATAAGCCGTGCATGTTATGGCCTAGATCTTGCTCCCTTTTAAGACAGCATAAAACTCCACATCCTTGGATACAGTAGGAACAAATCTGACGTGGAGACCTCAAAGATCTATAGGGCATGAAAGACCCATAAACTTCTAAAATACAATGGAGTTATTTTGAAAGCTGAAAGGAGACCAGAAAGCACCATGTATACAACTCGAATCGCTCTGGGAGAAAGAGTCAATAGTTTTTTGTTCACTTACCTTTGTAATATGGCATCAGACCCAGGAAAGCTTGTCTAACTTTTTCTCCTTTCAGAGGCTGGACGTCCTCTAGATTGTCTAGCAAGGGTCCTATGGAATAATACTGTGCTTCCTTGTAAACTGACCTCACTCTCTCCCTCGGTGGCAGGTCACCAGATCGTAGAAAGTTAAGTATGTCTCTAAAAAAAAGGGCAAAAATATTGTTAAGTAACAAGTTTCTGCCAAAACTGTTGCAGGTTGGAAAGGAGAGTAAACACTGGACATTGGTTTATTCTATTGAGATAGAAATCCTTATGGTTAGACAGTAACTGAAGCAAGTGTGAGTCATGTTTCCAACATATGTTTTTAAAAGCATTTGCCATATTCAAGTTTCCAAGTCATCATTTCACATTTTTACACTGTTAATGTCAAAACCCATTTCAGAAAATGCTGTCATATTTTAAACAAAAAGTTCAAGGTGGAGTTATCATTTAAAATAGAAGCATGGACAGTATCTAGTAGGAAAGAGATTGTAGTCACTGTATTTTAAATTTAGGTCTGTGACACAATAATCTTTTCCAGTTTCCTGGAGAATCATACACATGGCTATCTTAGCCCACACAGAACCAAGATTCCAGCTGAATGGATAGCGCATTGGCAAAGGAGTGGTTCTCTTCACAGGATCAGGGCCATACGCACTTGTAGTATATATTATAAGAATAAAGAACATTCCCTCGCAATTCGGAAACACTGTTAAGCGACAAGATTTGTAACAGGGAAAGAAATCACTTTATAAGCATTAACCAACAAAACTATTATCAACCATATCAACTAAAGCAAGCATTACTGCAAATCTTCATTAAAATGTCAACAAATACAGCAAGCGCTATACTTGGCGCTCTGTTCCAGCTATACATTGAATTCAGATTGATAACATCACAAATGAATTGATTTCCCAACAAGGTAGCAGGCACTTCCAAATTGCCAAATGTAAAGAAACAATTATTTTCCAATAAATATAGTGGCTTAATCTATATCTGTGCCAGGTTATAGTACAATCCAAACGTGCTTTGAAAATAATCGAATCCTTCTCTGTTGGGGATATTAAGGAAACGTCTACAAAGGAGAAACAAGACATAGAAGTTAAATTGCAAAGTGTGCCTTGGGCAGAAACCTTAACCCATGAACATTAACTCATGAACACTGCTTACATTTTCTAGGCATCTCACACCAATTCAAACAGAATATGACTATGGTTAGTTTAATTAAAATAAAACAAAAGCATAAGAAGGAATCTCGAAGGTGAAGGAATATGGCACTAACAGCAAAAATAATTTTTAAAAAATCCTTTGAGGCTTGTGCTTTTTTACGAATTACATTATATCCTGTTTAAACACTGAAAACATCATACTTTCCACTGTTTAAAAAACCTAGATGTAATCCTTCCATTCTCTCTTTATCACAAATACTGTAGTATCAGTTTAAAAAAAAGTGTTGTACAAAAGAGCTTCCTATAAAAAGCAATGCCAAATACAATCTTTTTTAAAACATAAAAACAACTCAACACCTTGAAAGGAGATAATCTACAGGAGACAACGCACAAATTCAAAACATTACCTGTTTTCCTTTTCCCATTGTAAAACTTAAGTCCTTAAGAATAAAACAAATAGTTTTTTAATTGCAATATGCTCTTCTCTTGAGATGTTTTGAAGGTGTGGATGCCAGCCAGTCACATTTACCTACTACAAAAATATGATTTAACTAGAAGAAAAAAAAAAGTTAAAACTTATTTTTCATTAAAAATAATTTACTTCAGTAAAACTTTTAACATATACTGCTGGGGACACTGTACATACCCAAAGTAGGTTCCATCTCTGTCAATGAAGTATCTGCCTTCAGCATCTGTTGGAATGTAGTGTCTTCCACTGAACATAGCTGCCAACATTGTGTCCTCATAACGTCTCAGTGTTGACAGTCTTGTTGTAAAATACATGCCGCCCACGTTTAGTGGAACAACTTCTGGAAACTGCAAAAGCAATCACATCATCAGAAAGGAGCCCTCAGTCCTCTGCAGACGTGTTCAGGCCGAAAGGGTTACAACTTCCAGAAGAACAGCGTACAGACTCTGCCGCTGGGACATGATTTGCTCTGACAAACGCTTCTCTCCTGGCCTGTCATCACCAAACAGCGAGGTTCAAGGGTTAACAACTTGAACACTTTGGCTGGCGTCTGGGTGTAATCAGTGAATGTTTTCATTTTAGCTGGAAATCTGAAACAGCAGTAGCAACTCGGCTTTAATACCAGATATTCATTAAAAGCCTGAAGCCTCCTCTTGGCTCTTTTGGGGAAAGAAAAAAAAAAAAAACCCAAACAAACCAACCCTGGCCCCTCCTTCCACACATACACACACAAAACAAAAGGTAGGAAATCTCAGGCCAGCCTTGGGACTTGCACTCAGGTGCTACTCTACTGGCTCCTATACTGTACTATACACTGAAAAAAACAGTGATTCTGTATTTACATTAGGTTTATAGCAGGCCTAAAATCTTAGTATCACACCTTAACGATGCCTTGGTACCAGAATAAACATTTGTATTTGTCTAGTCCAAACACAGATGGAAATTCTGAGTAATGCTGCCAAGCAATTGAAGTAAAATTCAAGCGACTTAGTTTTATTCGACCATTTAGCTACTAGTGGAAACTGAACTGGATAATCGTAAATACTCCAATAAAGAAATCCTGAATCCTTTGGTGCCTGAGCAGACCTTATCAGACGAGCAGTCCCAGAGAGCTCTTACCTGCTGCGGCAGCAGAGGTAGCGCTTGTCCTGCCTGGGTCGCAGTAGGAGTGGCCGGCTCTTGAAAATCATCCTCTGCATCTGAGCTCGACATGGCATCATCCGGGTCTCCGCTCACTTTGTTCTGCCCCGTAACTACCACCATCCCTCTGGCTCTCGTCAGCAGGTCTGCTGGGTCGGCAGCCGTGGCAATGCTAAATGGGAAACAAGACCCAAATTACTCAGGCGCTGTCCCCACCAGCTGCAGATCACGCGGCAGGCACGGCGCGGCCCTCCCCGGCTTCACACCGAGCATTTACAATGGCATTGTTATTCCTGGGAAATGAATCACAGCGCCGGTGACTGTTGTGCTGAAAAATTAACTCGCAGAGGGCTGTCTGCAGGAATGCAGTTTGCAGAGCTGTACCAAGGTCCTCCAGTCCCCAGGCCCCTGCCAGTGGCTGGGTAAGAGAGCAGTGTCCATTGGCTGCACGCTGCGGTGCGTGATTGGCTCCGCCACGCTTTTGCAGCAAAATGTCATTTGTTGGGTGAATTTGGGTGGCCGCTGTTCCATCCCGGCCATCGCAATAGGCCGTCTGCAGAAACGCAGCCCGAAATGCCAGCTCTCATTGGGCCCGTGTGCTGAGCAAACACCTGAACTGCTGCTCCCAGGCGATCGCCGCCAGCTGCAAAAGCGGATCAGAGCCTGCCCAGGACAACGACAGGCGGGTACAGGCTCCCTGCTCAGTTGTAGCGTTTCCTGTGAAACGAGAAAATTGAGCTTGCTGCTCAGACAGAGAAAACAGGCGCTTTCCTGCCCACCGCATCACACTGTGCTGCACACAAACACACACATCTGATGCGCACTCCATTTATTTTAACTCCATTAACAGTATTTAACTCCACATACTGTATTGTGCGTTTGCTGCTAATTATCAGTTTCCTTTGCTGCATGGAAAAAAATGCATAGCAACCCCAGCTGCAATGCTTTCACAATCCATCTTCGACCAGAGGATGGGAGGGACTAACAATAAGCTGCTTTATAAAAATAACAGTTGAAAGAGCAGAGTAGGAAAGAATAGACACCCTGCTGTTCTTTTCACTACATTATGTAAAAAATACCTCTGCTTACAGGATTGCTGTGGTGTCTCCAGTGCCACCACAACATCCTAACAAATATCTTACTAGAGGATTTATGTAGCTCTCTAACCCTGCAAGCTCCTTCTCTCTAATCACTAGAAAATGTAAAAAGAGGAGGAACATTTGCACAAGCATATCTGGTAGATTTATTTATTGACTAAATAAATGTCATAAAGCTTACTTCCAATCAAAATCAAGAAGCAGATGTGAC
Organism: Pampusana beccarii; assembly: GCA_013399365.1. Classification (NCBI taxonomy): domain Eukaryota; kingdom Metazoa; phylum Chordata; class Aves; order Columbiformes; family Columbidae; genus Pampusana; species Pampusana beccarii. The sequence continues at coordinate 78,627 of VWYH01007450.1, read as the reverse complement.
ATAAAATTGTGACAGCCATGATTAATTATTCTGCATTCCTAATTCTGCTAATACAGTCAATTATGCACATTGTAGGGCTGTCTGTAGAGCTCAGCTCTTAAAGGAAAAGCTGCAAGTTCAAAAAGAAGCCAGAGAGAGCCTGGATGCTCCTGGTCAAAACAGACTCTTCAGAGAGCTGATCACACCAAAACCTGCCTGTTTTGTGGGAACGCACATCGCCTTCTTCCACAAAAATCTGGAGGTGAATTCGAGATCCTGTTTACCACCCTAATAAACCTAGGTAAGATCGACTTGCACCTCATAATCATTTTTTCACCACAGTACAATGCATAGGCAGATAAATAAGGATGGAAGGGCTTCTCAATGTCCACACCTTATTAATAATTTTTATATTTGTCCCAAAATAACACTTATTTTTACATCATCAATTATCAAAAACAGTCAACTATGCCTCACAGATAAATAACATATAAAATAAAAATGAAACATTATTTTGGTAGGGGCAAAAATTCAGTAAACACATTATAATTAAGCAGCAGCTTGCAAAAGCCTTATTTATGTATAGTCTAAATTGTGTGACCCTGTATTTACTGTAAACGTATTATTTATAATGCTGTTACTTGACACCAGTGCTTTGACTGCTATATTTTCAGTTCTCTTAAAACTATTTAAAAGAACTCAAGACTGAGCAAAATGTAAATGGAGCAAATGCTGAATAAACAAAATTCAGGTCCACTAAGTGCATCAGAATCATGGAGCACAGAATGTGTTTTGGATACTTTCATCAATTTGGCACTGTACCAAAAAGGCTCTTTTCCCCAACAGAAGCAGAGGTTTGAGAAAAAGGAATTACTCTTCCTCTTTCATTATTCTCCTTCAACGTAACACCAGGGTTTAAGAAAAAACATGAGAGAGGACATGTTACGCTCATGAGTAACAACCTTCTTTTCTATTGGAATGTTCACACGAAGCAATCTCCTAAATGGTGAGGTTCAGCATACAAGAGCTCAACCCATAATTAGTCTGGGATTCCAAGAATAAAATTAGTGGCTGTAAAATGAAGAGACTGATCATTGACAAGTTTAACCTGTTTTTTGATGATCATTAAAAGGTACCAGAAGTTCCTCTCTGGGTTTGCTTCACTTCCTGTTCATCCCCAGACATGGAGCAGTGAAACAGCAGAACACTGACTGGAACAGAGAGCCTTCCTAAAAGAAAAACATAAGCCAATCACCCGCTGGTTTCTGACATCCAATCTTCTGCATTTTAGTTCTCTGTATTTCAGTTCTTTTCATTTCATGAGGAATACACATCTACCTGAATATCCTCTTCTTGACACTCAAAGCATGCACAGTAATTGTTATGAACCATCATTAAAGTTACATGCTTTGTTTATTTAAACTAGGTAAATGCATCTATTTAATTGTCATATATGTCTAGGGCCAGATCAGCAGATAATTAATGAGAAAACATCGCCAATAAGCAAAATGATTTCCAAATCAAATATTTGGCATTTAAAGAGCAGAGATTACTTCCTGGGGCTTTGTTATCAACAGCTCAGATGCTGTCTCATACATACACACCAAAGAAAGCTTATTAAATGAACTGAACCTGCAAGTTTTACCTCATTCCCGAGGTACAGAGCTGCATCGAGTTTTACTTGATGCTAAGATTAAAAAAAGCTTTTCAGGGCTCTGCTGTTGCCTCAGCTTTTCCACATCAGTTTAAAAAACTTTCCCTTAAATACATTCTGAGGTTACAGTGGTGTCGGGAAAGCTACATACCTATAAAAAAAAGTGACATAATGATTACACAGTCCAAGTCTTTATCATCGATGTACTGATGTATGAATCCACCAAAGAAGCCCTACACCAACTGCTATTCAAACCCAACTCATTGGAATGTGTTTGTTTTGGGGAGATACCAACCAGATTGTTGGGAAGACTCTCCCTTTGTCAAGAGAAGCTGGGTCCCCGTGAGGACGCAGAATGAGACGCGACTTACAGTTTCTCTGTAGCACTCTTCAAGAGACTCAGATGATCAAAGGTTTATGTGAACAAAGACGCGACATCCAGCTAATTCTAAAAAATCCGTGTCAGAACAGGGGAAAAAACATCCTGAAAGAGGGAAGGGATCCCTGAGCCGCAGTGAACTGCATTATACACTTGAGTGGAAAACGCTGGACATACTCAACATCTCTAGTCGTTAACAAAAGACAACACGGGGTATGACGAAGCGATGTTGTAACTTAATTTTCGCATCAGCGAGCAAAGACGTGCGGCGTGGGAGGGCGTGAGGGGAACCCTCATCACCACAGCGACCGTCCCAGGTAACCACAGGGCAGCGGCGAAAAATAACCACAAGTGACCGGTGGATAAAGGCCGAAAGACCTGCCCCGTGCCACAGAACCTCACAGCACGGAAAAGCTTTTACCAGCTTGAGGCAGCTTTCCAGTTTCACCGCTGAGGTGTGGAGATACCGACCCGTTCACGGACAATCCTGAGGGAGTTTGGGAACTGAGCCAGACCTGTGGGCAGGTCAGGTGTCCAGCAAATTAAATATTAATTAGGCAATTAAATATTAATGGCTGCTTAGCGCCTTGCTAGGTCCTTCTAAACAGCCTAACCATTCACCACAGAGTGCCTGCAGGTGCGGGACTGGGCGGCCCAGGTGCTGCGGACCCGGCGCTCAGGCAGCGGCCCCGGCTCCCGGTTCCCTCAGCACCCGCTGGAAGCTGCCGCTCCCCGCGCGCTTCACCGACACCTCCCGTTCCCCGGGCCGCTTTCCCGCCCCTCACCTCACCTCACAGGCCACCGGTGGCCGGTTAACGGCGCCGCCGTGCCCCGGGCCGCGCTCATGCCCCCTGCCGGGCCGCGGGGGAACCGCCTGCCGCCGCGCCTCCCGCGCCCAGCCCGGCGCCGCCCGCCGCCACATCTGCCGGAGGAGGGGGAAGGAAGGAGGGAAGGAAGGGCCGGCACCGGGCGGCGCCGCCTCTCCCCGCCCGCTCGCTCTCACCTGCGGCGGCGCCTCGGAGAAGCGGGAGCGGCCGCCGCGTCACGTACGGCCCATCCGGGTCCCGCGCGGGCGGGGCCGCCGAGGCGGGAACGGGGAGCGGGGATGGCCGCGCACGGGGGGGGCAGCGGGAGTCCCTCATCCGTTCACACAGGGTTTATTAACTAATTTCAGAGGGGAAGCGTCCCGTGACTCCTCAATTAACGAGCGCTCCGTTAGTGAACGCTTGTGGCGGCAGCAAGAGGGTGTCCGCGCCCGGGAGGAGCAGCAGTGCCCGGCGGCGGCACTAGGGGATGCTCGGGGTTTACTTTTGCAAGCAACTGTGTTTGATAAGGATTCAATAAATCTGCACCAAACTGGGTTTTCAGAAGTAGATTCACTCCAGCAGCAACTGTCTGAACACAATTGCTTTTAAGGAACAAATTAAATAGGCTACAAATTACCTTTTTCCTGCCATAAACAAATCTCATGTAACTCTTCTATAACTCTCAATAGGATGCTGTAATTTTTTTTTTCCATCACATAGCCATTAAAAGAAAAAAAAATTGCATTCAATTGCAAACCTTAAAAAAAGATCCAAAACCCGGACATTAAATCACCTCTTCTAAGTAAAACAAATATCTTGAATTATTGAAATCTTAACTCTGAGGCAAACACATTAATAAAAAAATAAATCACATTTAAAGCATTTATTTTGAAAAATAAAATACAAAAGATCATTGAATTATAATTGTACATGTACATTATCAACTTTTTTTTTTTTTAAATAAAAGATATTTAACAATTTCCACATGTGAACAAAACAACTGTTCCACCAAAAATCTTTTAGGACAAACGCAGACCACTCTTCCGAAAGCTTCATACATTTAAAATCAAACTGCTACAGGAAAAAAAAAAAAAACACACACAAAATCTTTGGAGATGGAATTTTATAATTAAGACAGAATAGCAATTTCTGAGACAGGCATTGCTTTGCATTTTTTAAAACCATAAAAAATAGTTGTGCGAGTGTAGTACAGTTTTACATTAACATCGGTGGTTTTTTGTGGGGTTTTTTTTTAACAGGTTTACATGCGCTCACAACAACAAAATTTTGAACAAAAACAGTATGAAAGAAATGAGGGAGAAAATTCTGAAAAAAGCAGGCCATGAGCAGCACCCCTCACTGATCTCAGTGGGACCATCCTTGTAAGATCATTTCCATGGAAAAGGCAGCAGTCTTTTTTTCTAAAGGAAAAGAAAAATAAAGTTATGTTTGCGCTTTCAAGGTAATATTCTGGTTTTATCCCTGACAACGTTTTGTAATTACAAATAGTGCACAATTAAGAGTAATCACTTATCTCAGTAGGTGACAAGTCATTGTCAAGACCACCCACAGCCACTGAGAACTTTCCTGTATGGAATGTGGCTGCCTTTTCCACCACTTATCATTAGAGTTACTTCTTGGAGCATATTTAGATGTTTTAAAAATATCTCTCTCTCTATATATATATATTTCTATCTACCTATATATATATATATCTGAATTTGCACTTACATTTGAAATACCCATGAACGTGGGCTGCATTTACATGCTCAAAGTGTCTCTTTCATTACAATGTACCACTGGATACATTGTGCTGTACTTACCCCCAGGAAATTAAAAATTCAGTTTCTTAGAACATTTGATCAGGAGCTTTAGATTTAGATATTGTAGTTTTAAATACATTTTTCAAAGAGGTAAGTGGCAACATGAAATAGTAGTTTCAGTAATTTTAACACTGACTACATGAAAAGATTATGATGTTCCTGTCCTTGCGATTAATCTCTGGAAAACTTTTCTATCCATTATATTTAATTGGTATGATGCTTTTGGCTATACTGAGGGCTACAGAGTGAGTTGTATTTATGGCCACATATAAATATCTGTGCTGGTACATTTGTGTGGCATGTTGCTTTTGGCTGTATTTAAACTGGATGCATTTTGCCATCTTTTGTTGTCAAACTAGGACATTGATAACACAGTTGACAAGTAACAATCCTGGATTAATACAGTAAATCTTGCACCATCCATTTGTTTACTAGTCTGGAATTCACTGAGTTCCCTGCACAATCTTGCTATTGTTATTTCAACAACTAAAATACAATTTATTGAAAAGACTGGCTATGGGACATCCTAAAAGCAAATGATACAAATCAGATTATCTTCAGCCAATTCCTCTATCCAGAAAGGGCAACTGATTTAAAATAGGAAGAAAAAGATGTTCAAGAGTCTTCTTTAAAGTTTCACTATTCTCTTAAAATGAGAACCTGAATCTGTTGTGTGAGTATGCCATAGTGCTGAAAGACACACAGGTACTAAAATACACAAGAAATTCTGCTGAAGAATGCCTGGACAATAGCAGTACAGTTTTACCTACTCCTTTCAATTTCAGGCTCTAAAATAGTGCTGACAGTCCAATAGTGCAAACTGTGACGAGCCACGTAGGGCTGCACTGTGATCCTTAAAGCGCATGAACTACACTTTTGTGGCTCTCACTGCTAGGACTTACCTCAATGGGATTTCTACGGATTCTGAATCAAGATCCATATCTTCATATTTTTCTTACCCAGAATCTTACATGGAGTTACAGAAGTTAAAAAATAAATAAATAAAAAATCACCTTAACAAATCAAGAGGAGCAAATGAGCAGGACTGCATGCTCTTTTATTACCTTCTGTGCAAGAAATATCCATTGTGTCTTCTATTCCATAGGTTCAGTCTGTTAAGTAAATAATTAAAGTGAAATTAGCTATTTTACATTAGAGGTGAAAAAAAATCCCATTATCTGCACCAATGTTTGCACTCCGAACCATCTAGCTGTTTGGTTACACTATGTTAATCTTATCTTCAGTGTAATACTAAGGGAGAACACTATCAGCATCAATTTCATCTCTAGTATCAGTTTTTATGGCTTAAGCAATATTCTCTTACTATCCCATAAAGCTTATTTTTGCTTTTTAGATGATCTTTCTCTACTTTGGAGGAATCTGCTCAGAGTTTGGTAAATACTGTAATCATACACAGCTGCCTACAAATCCACCTCCTGAAATTTAACAGATTCCTATTTTGAAAGCTTCCTATCATACGGATTGAAAGAAGACATTTTACCAGTAGTAGTGGAACAAGTTCTTTTGCTGTATCAAAAGCTAATTAGAAAATACAAACAGCATAATTTAACTAACAGATACTGCAGGCAGATCAAGGATCATTTATTTTGCCAGCACAGTGCCTATCACAGTGTGCTACTTTTTATACGTGGCTCATCTTCCTGCATTTTCCAGAAATCCTTATCAGCAATATTTAATCTCCTGTTCTGACACACCCTATGCTTGCCGCCACATATGCTGCAACCGTGAGGCTGTAGATAATCTTGAAATAACAATAATAATTGCATTTGAAAGCATTAGAAATAACTACAGCACAATTTCTCAGCACGATTCGCTGGCAATAACTTTGAAGCAGCACACGTTTAAATAGTTGTCTTGCCATTAAGCTGCAGAGATATTTTGGCCAGCAGTCGAGAGTGAACGATGCTGTGAGCAACAGCACATGGAGCTGCGTGGTGCCAGGTTCTCAATGGTTTTCTATTAGCTGAGCACAACTTGCAAAGCACGAGCACCAACGATTCAAAAGGTGAGAGCAGGCGCAACATCCAGTAAAAAGAGCAAAGCCCACACTAGAGATCACACAAAGATTTATCAGAAAGATTTGGTGTCCACAGCAAAAAGTTATATTCTGAAAACATGAAACAGACACTGCAGCTATTTGACTTTACTGATCCATGTTCATTTTATCTTGCCACGGGACCTCCTTTCTACTGTCTTCTTTGGCTGGAACAAAAGAAACCAATTTTCCTTTTTAATCAATTAAGTTGTCATTTGAATTAATAGAATATGTCAAAATGCTTTGTTTGTATGTGGTAGATTCTGCCAGGTATTCTTCAATCTCTACATCTAACAAAAGTCATAATCAAAGAGTCTTTTCTTGATACTGAGGATCCAAAGTCAAGAAAGCTCGTGCTTTTCTTCTTTTCAAACTAAAGACACTGCAAATTATTTTACTTTTGATAGGCTACTTAGATTCTAAATAAACTTCTGTACTGTACATATCATTAAAGATAGGAAATCAAGTAGAAATACAAAGTAATGCAAGCATTGTAAATCACTTGTCTACTTTTAGCCATTTTACAGGCTTTTTAGAAACTGGGAGAGAAGCATATAATCTTTCCCTCTTTTGCTTAAAATACTGGCATATTTGGGTATGGTTATGCTGCAAGTTACCATTTCTATGCACTGCTCTGCCTACTCGCTCCTGTTTTTAAACAGTTATGCTAAAGTTGTGCCCCTTGAACAGCATTACCCTGCAAACAGATCACATGTGGTCAAAGTGAACACTGGTCAGCGAGGAGACAACCCCCTCTCACCTAAAAGAATGAGCTGCTGAACAGAACAAAATATAAGCAAAGAATGGTGGTGGCCTCCAGCTCTTGGAAAAGAAGAATAAAGCCTTGCAGGAGGCTGAGGAAGCTCCACGACTGGCATTTTCTGAAAGCCATAAAATAGCAGCAACGACAACAATAATCATGGGTAACTCGGAAGGCTTGGCAACCCACAGCTCCCATTGAGGCTGCTGGGAGACAAGAATGCCTCTTGCTCTTGTAGTCGCAGAGATACAAAATTCTGGAGGCAGAAAGCCCCTAAAATGCCAGCTCTCCCAATTCTGCAGCATTGTACTCTTGTATAAAAAACACAAAAAACCAACCCAACCAAGTATTTTTCTACTTAGCTTTACCTGAACACACCCTGAGCCGGTAACAGTGATGAACCACTTGCCATTTTTTCTACCAAAGTACAACGCAGAGAGTACTTTTGAATGGCATTTAGACATTTACATCAATTACACAGCCTACAAAAACTGATATTTCTGTGAGCTTACTTGAACAGCTCTTACCCAAGAAAACAAAACCAACAGAACCATGTTCTACTTCATATAAAATATTTCATTTAAGCAATACATTTTCTTTTCCCTCTGATAAAGGTAAGTTAATTTGCTCCTCATCTAGATTATCTGCTCTGATCCTTCATGGCTAGATTAGCAGATCTTAAATTTGCAAGGATATGGGAGGGAGAATTCATTTCACTACACATTAGGGAGGAAAAAAAGAAAACCACACACACACAGAAGCCCTTTGAGCTACCAAAATGAGCACCCAACAGGCAGGTCCATGAACAAGCCCATCCTCTCTGCTCTGGTACCTAAAGGAGACACAGAAGAGCTGCCCAGCAGCCACTACACCCCCAAAAAGGAAACGAATACAATACTGTACCTGTGGCACTTCTTTAAGAAAGTCAGGAAGCTGAAATTCACCTTTATAGACCTGGAAAAACAGAAAACAATATATGACTCAAAGCCAATATTCACTACTGTATGAAATGCTAAAGAGCTTGTTAAGGGAATGGAAACAAAAAAATAATTCAGTGGGATAATCTTTCCTTATTTGGACTAGATGACCGTTGTAGGTCCCTTCCAACTGGAATAGTCTATTCTATACTAATAGACATATAGATTTAATAGCTTCATATAAGAGTACAGAAGAGCTCCACTTACTAGTAGGACTGTCACAAAGTTCCAGTCAGCAGCTCCTAAGATTATAAATTTCACAACAACTGGAGCCTTATTACCAGCCTGAGTTCACAAGTTCGTCAATACTGCAATTTCCAGTCTTTCAGAGCATAGTATTAATTCTGAAACAACGCCATTTGGAGAAATAGCAAGCAATAAACATCCTCAGACATACCACCAGCCACACCAAACACGTGTTTTCACTATCTGACCAATTAGGAAATAAATTGGCAACATATTGCCTTCTCTGTAGAGGATACTCCTAAGAGCCGCTTCCTTCTGAGATTAAACTGGAATACAGTTTACAGTTCCGAAAGGGAGAAATAAGTATTCTGGGGTTTTTTGTGTATGTGGTGTTTTGCTGTTGTTGTTTTTGGTTTAGTTTGGGTTTGTCTGGGTTTTGTTTTGTTTATTTGGTTGGTTGTTTTTTTCTTTTCTCCAAAAAAGTATACTTGAAGAGTTTTATCATCCTTTCTACTGAACCAAAAAGACTGAACGCCCTAATGTCATGAGTTCTTTGTAGTCTTGCGTAACTGTAAATCATATAAAAATCAAAAGTCACAAACCTACTTAGAAAATTCTATAAAGCCATAGAATGGCAACGGGGCTACTCTAGAGCCTCGCTCAGAGTTCCGCTCCCTGGTTTGCTGTTGCATCAAAGGAAGGACATTCATGGATGCTTATTAACAATACCCATTTTCTCCGCTTTCCTATGAATAGATGACCAGAATATAAAGCCGTACTCATTTATTCTGTCAATACACTGCAGTGGCCGGGACGGCAGCTGAGTCAGCTCAGAATTTCCTGTCTGGAAGAGGCCTCAGCCCATTAAACGTGTGACTCACGTGGAGGGATGGAGGTGCTGGCAGTTCTCAGCCCTCTGCAGCGCCAGGCCAAACATCTCCAAACAACGAGGCTTCGCTGAGTCCCAACACGAGAGCAGGAACTGTTATACACACAGATGGCAGAACTCTGTTCCTTCTGATATTCCATGTTTTAGATATAATAGAAAGGTTGATTCAAAACGACGGGCTCGGCTCATTTCTAGTCAGCTGGGGGGGTACTGTCACTCCCATGGAAACCTTAATGAAAGCCACACTGGTCAAAAATTCAGCGTGTGGCTTACTAGAGCTCAGAGATACTATAAATATTTATAAATGAAGGAGAGCATTTCATATTTTAAGCTTTCAACCAAGCCATTAAAATGTGGGCTGTGTTCTAGAGAGCAGAAATGGAAGTTACAAATCAACAATCTAATCATATCAGAAAACACTACAGAACGATCTAGGCAAGGTTCACAAGAAAAACCAGTATCTGTTATTGAACTAGTGCTGATGTTGGAAGAAACAGATGAGCTGCTTCATCTTTTTGTGCAAATCACTGCAGTCATTACCTGGGAATTCTTAAAAACAGTTAATACTGATGATTACGGTACTTTTGCAACTGATTCAGAACCAGAGTGACCAAAACTATGTTTGTCTCTCTGGAGACCTGCTTCTTTCCTTCTCCTGCAATTACAACTTGATCCAATTTTTATATTATATATCTATATATGTCTGCTCTAAAAAGCTTACCATTGTAATGCCCTTTGTAAGAACATTAACTCCTAACAGGCATTAATAGTGGAGGGTATTAATCCATCAGCAATGTTAAGAAAAATAACGGCACTAACGTCATAGCTTGAAAAGATAAGAAAATGTTTCAAGGACATAAGATATTAATATTAAATATCACAATTTCCACACCACAATTTACAAAGGCAAATCTAACCAATTACAGGCCCAAGAAAATAAGGTTTAATACACAAGCATGCCTAATTTTCATTCAGAACTGCTATTATTTAGAAAGCTGGTTTTGTCACGATTAAGGCTCCATATAAACTGGTTTAAAGTAGTTCCAAAAACAGTAAGTGGCCCCTTTTGAATCAAAACCCAGGGATCAAGTGCAATCCAGAAATTCTATAAACAATGACTCCATGTACAGCCAAAGAAATTAAGAGGTTTCAGATTCAAAATTCTTTTCTGAGCAATTTCTAAGTCTAAAACACATTATTCAGAGAGTGGCAGCAGAGAGGTAGAAGCAGGACATTGGAATGATTTCCAGTGTAAGCAAGAATTCAGTAAAATTGAGCAGAAATGGCATTTACCATTTCTAAGGGAATTATTTTGCAAGTTCAAATGGATTTCCAAAGGGGGTGGGGGTGAAAATCTGAAGCCTGTGTCAGTTTGTTGTTCAGTGTTGGCAGTATTCGGGCTGTTCTATTTAAAAAAGAAAAAACACCAAAACCCCCCACACAAACAGACAAATGCATTCTCATAACCAAACTAAACGCATATTATTCTCAAAAAGAGATCAGAAAGCAAGTTTCACATCCAGTTGTCCGAGAAAACCTTTATAAATACATAAAGAAAGCTTAAAAACATAAGTGTAACTCAGAAGTATAACCTGAAATTCATCTTGACAGAAGATTAAAGCACTCCTTTTCACCCACTTTCAAGCTTGGTTTAGAAAGTCACATTATATCTGGTCAATTCCGGTACAGAGAGATAATGGGTCTTTTTGTCTATAAGTTCGCCTGCAAGTTAGTGTGCTTGCACTTGCTAGATTTTCAAAACATGAAAGTTGAAGAGTATAAAGCTATTGATATTCAACTGAAAAAGAAAAAAGAAAAGGAACACCAGCAAAAGCAGATCAGAGGCGCTTTCTAGAAACAATCCTTCACTGCACAGTACATGGAGGTGCCCTCATCTTGCTCTTTCAGACTTTCCTCAACTTTTAAGGCAGCTCACATGGCTTACACAATTCTTCACCTCTGTGTTGGAACTGCCAAGAAAAGGGACATGTGAGATGTAAATATTTAACCAGTAGGAACAACATGAAGAGCAAGATTTTAGACAGGCCTATGGACGTCTGCCAAAAGACAGATCATACCTAATTTTGTATTGTTTTTCTTTTGAGAGATGCACGGCCTTTTTTGCTAAGCTCCTTGAGCAGCCTGTCATTACACCACAGTTCCATGATTACCCACCTTTGACAGCACAAGTAATTATTCTCATGCCTTAGTTTATAAATATACTTGCACCTTCTGTCATAGATTGTTTCTGTCTTTAAAGCCTCAAATACAAAGTCTTGAGATCATGATTGTCGTGGATATTGACTCTTAACAGCAGGAGACATTTCCTCACAGTTTAAAACAGGCATGAAACAGGAGTTAATAGAACTCTGTTTTTTCCTCTAGATGTTACTGCAGAAAATACCATCAACAGAACATAAACCAGAGAGAGATAACAGCTTTCGGATGTGATTAGAAGAACCCAGGTGTATTAAAACAGTCATCATGAAAACTATAGCTTTTTCTATAGAGTTCTGTGCACTTCCGTCTCTCCAGGGGCAAGGAACATAAAGAATAAGTTAAAAGAAATTACTAGAATATGTATTCCAAGCATACAAATTCATTTAGTAGGAAGGATGTGCCAAAGAAAATCTGATGTAATATGTTACAGATGTGAAAGGAAACCACTTTGCCAACCATAACACAACAATAAGCCAGTTTCTACTGGGCATAATTCAGAGTCCTGCAGTTATGAGCTGTTCTCCACTTTCGGTATATTCTGTTAAACTGCTGACATACACTTTATAAAAACTCACAATATGATAAGGACATCTCCGACACTCCTCTAACATGGAGTGATTCTACTTTTGTAATTCAATATATAGTGATTTGGCTTCCAGTTCAGACAGCTTAATTATTTGCATTTTCTGCATAATTTACAGATGAAAACTCATTTTAGTTACAAGATGTTATTTTCCTCTGTGTTCAGGATGTAGAATTCGTTAAAACCCTAGGGGGGAAAAAAGAAGTAGCCAGTTATGTATAAGGAAGGGACCCTCGCAATCATTATAATGAAATGAACGGATCAGGAACAGAGTTCTAAGAAAAACACGAGACTGCACAATTCTGCAGTCACTGAATAACTCAAGGTTGCCCCTTGAGGGGGTCACATGCAGAGATGTGCTGAATAGCGCAACTCTACTCGGACCTTGTTCTCTCTGGTCTGCGTTCCTTAACAAAGACAAGATAAAGTGTTATAAAAGATAATATTGTCGGGCCTAACATAAAAAAGATAAACAAAAAGTTAATGGCTGTTACTGAAAACATCTGAAAAAACTGTTTGTGTTAGATTTGTACTCTACCAGTGCAGATACTGTCAGAGATGTCTTATTTCACACCACCACATTGTACCTGGAGACCAACAGAAGTTTAGTTTGGAATCTTTTAAAATTATCTTTTACACCTGGGCAACGCACAGGCTTTTAATCATAAAAATGCTGACCTGTCTGCATTCAAAAGAGGATATCTAGCTTTAAGTATGTTTTGCTTTTAACCACACAAAACAAGAACTCTCTGTAAGAATAACTCATTTGTTTGTTTTTTAACATATCTGATAGCAATGAGCTACATGACACAGTGTTATTCTATCTTTAGGTGGAGCCAGAATCTCCCCTGCCAGGAATTTCAGTGGTGTTGGGCTTCCACCCTGTTGTTGCAGCTTCCACAAGCAATTTAATAAGCCAGCATTACATAAACCCCCCAAAAGTAAAACACTCCCCTCCTCAAAACCACACCAGGAAAAAACAAAAAAATAATCAATCCTTCCCCTTTCCTATTGTTTTCTGTTTGCTAGACAGGGGCAAGTTCCTCCATCTGAAGTGCAAGCTCATGCCATTTTAAATAGATTAAGAAACTCCGATGCTATCAGAATAACAAGCGTCAGATAATTCAACAGTATTTCAAGTTGCTCACTCTAAGGGGTTACCATGCTAACACAATACAGTCATACTTCAGTAGTCTAAACTTTATCAGTTTTCAATGAAAAAAATTCAAGTTTGGTGCTCGGTTTAAAGTTCTCAGAGACCACAAATACAAATAAAATAGAACAGCTTCCAAACAAAGTGAAGCAATAAATGGTTACATGCAAGATTTTTATATATTTTTATGTACTGAGGAGTAACTTTCAAAAGATTTTATTTGGACAGCTTCATTTCCAACAATATACCCAGCACAAAACTCTGAAAGACTATTGTAGGTGAATAAATTTTAAAATAGAGTAAGAACAAAAGTAGTGCTGCAGTCATTTACAAATTCACCAGCTAAGAGTGTGCAATAACACACTTGTCACATGCCAGTCCCTAAAGGTTGGAAAAATCTAGATGAATCTTGTTTTTCCTTAATAAATGCTCTCTTCTCCAAGCTGTAGCAGCAAAAACCAAATTATTAATAGCATAGGTTCATGGAAGAGAAGGGGAAACCCACAGGGCTGCACGTGCTACCCCTGATGGGCAAAACTAACACAGAGTTTCCACTCCCTCTCCTTCCCTGCCACTTTTCCCAAACACCTTGTAGTGTTTTGAAATATCTGCCCCCCATCCCCAAATAAAAAAAATAAAGCTGTGCAGAAAACAAAACAACGCATTTTTCAGAAGTGAGTCAGCTCCCACTGATCACCAATCAGATTATTACTATTATTATTATTATTCAAAATGAACTTGGTTTCAGGCCAGGCTCAGCGGCAGCACTGTGACAACGCAGGATGGCCGGGCATCCGGCACTTGGAGGGAGGGTGATGAGCCTCCGGCCCACAGAATTACACAACCTGAGCAGCAAACTCTTCTGGGAGCTGGGAAGCCTTCAATCTTGAAACCGTCAGGACGTGAATGCTTCCATAGTCACAGAGAAGGTCAGAGGACCCAATGGGCTGAGCAGGGATTTGCTGGGAACCAGCTGGGAGGAAACAAAGCAAAGTGACTGGGGAGGAATTTGAGCTGCCCAAACGCACACTCGGTGATTTTTAAAGGGCTCCTTGGGGCTCACGACATTTTGAAAGTCTCATGTTTCTCCGTTTTCAAAAGGAGTATTGTCGGTTTTGAAGACTAGCCATCTTTATTCCTTTTGCTTTTTTGGATTTTAGTCTTAATACACAACATCTCCCTCATTTAATCTATACAGAAGTAATTTTGCTAAAGAACAAACGACTAGGAAAAAGTATACTGGGCATTACAATAGATAACCACACAATTAAAATGCTACCTTGGGCTGTAAGTAAAACTATTAAATTAAAATAACAGAAAAAATATTAACAAGTGTTCCATACGCTTGCAATATTTATATCAGCTACTATAGCAGTAACCTGCAGTTTTTCACAGCTGTGTTTAACATCAGTAAACAAACTTACTATGCTTCAAAGCAAACTTGTGAAAAAGCCTCAATGCACTTTAGCCTTTTCAATTAGGCATTATTTTTTTTTAAAGGTATGCTTGTGGCTTCGTTTATTGCCTAAATTTCTCTCTGGCATTTGAAATAGATTTCAGGAAGCCACCCAACAGTAAGCGGCTGAAATCCATACAGTTTTTACAACTCCAACTGAGCTTGCTGTGCACAGGTAGAGGGCTCAGAAAGGTCACCATACTGTAAAAACTTATTTAAATTGTATCAGGAAGTGATAACCAACTTTAAATTATTGCACTACAATACAAATTTGGATCCAAGTCACTGTTTTATAGTATGTACAGGTACGTGCACAAGGATTTAGTTTTCAAGGCTCCACGAAGTATTATTGAACACTCATTTTTTCTAAAGGGGTTGAGTTGAGTGCAGAAAAGTTTGTTTGTTTGTGAGCCTTTTAAAACAGTAAGTACCAGGAAACCTATAAAATGCAAACCGCTACCCCTACCAGAAAAGGTGAGTTACCTTTTCCATGCTGAGCTAACTACTATTCAAACAGTCAACCTGCCATCTTTAATACATCAATCAACTGTTTAATGAAAGTTTGCCAGGGAGGGCTTCTAAAAAGAAATAATGCAAAAATGTTGAGATACTTGACAAAAAGTTATTTTGTTTTTCATCACTATCCAGCCCATCACCACACCAACTTTTTTTGTTTAATATCAGAGGCCTAGTGGAAGACAGTCCTTTTAAACTGTTTAATTCAATTTTTCCAATGATTACTTTGCTGCAGCAGGAAGTCGCCTTCTTTTAATAAAATATACATTCTCCAAAGAACAGATGTAAAGAGTTAATTATTCTTATTTCAAACAATGGTAATGAGCTTTTCAATGGATACCTCCAGGGATAAACAGCTGTATAGCCTAACTACTCAAATTCCAACAACATTAAATTCAGACTAAAGTCCTTAAGTTTAGGTTAATCAGCACCAGACCTTCCTCCATCTTTTATTTGTTCTACAAAGGACAGCAAAGAATTGGAAAAATCTGTCATTTTGATCACCTTGGGCGATTTTCCATGCGTCACTTCTCAAATTCTACCAAGTATTTGGGGTGTAATTTTGTGGCAGAGCTTCTGCCAACCCTCATGTCTAAAAAGCTGAGCTCAATCAATCAAGTTTGATGCCCCAGTGAGAGAGCTAGCTTCTTCCCACCACTAACTAGTTCCTCAAGAATCCGGACGATTCTCAAGAGGTTCAGCTACACACACCAATGAACAGAGCTCAAGTCTGGGCTGGGGTAAAGGACGATGAACCAAACTGAAGACAAAAAGCAGGAGCCAGACTTTCAGTGCTCAACCTCCAACTGAATTCTTCCTTCTTCCCCCCATGGCAAGGAAAACATACTGCTAAGTATCAAAAGGTATTAGAAAAAGACTTTAAAATACCAAACAAAACACAGGACAATTCCACTCTACAGCTCATATCCATTTGGTCAATAATTAAACACACAAAACCACGTTACCCTCCTCGTGTTTTCCACGACTTTTTGATCTGGCTTTCCGTAATTTGGTGGATTGGCGTATGGATCATAGCCCAGTTTTGCGAGCATGGGTGCAATCACTGGCATGTCTTGCAGAACATCAGCAGGTATCTTCCCAACCCACTTTGACAGTGCTTCCACATTGACGGGCTTGATTACTTGGTCAGTAGATCTTTCAACTCTGCGGAGGAAGAAAGAAAGGTTATATTTTGCATTCCAACCAACGCTTGCTTCTTCACTAGCATTAAAACCTTTAGATTCCTGAAGGCTACTGGCCTGAGATCACAAGTCTGTATAGCAAATTAAAACGTCTGGGCACTGCCTTTTTGATTCTTCTAATTAGTAGATAAGCATCTGACTTCACATCAAATTAGCAAGAAAAGAGCTGTTAAAGAGTCGAGTTTAAGAAGTTCAAAGTGGCAAGACAGAGGACAGAGCACCACGAGGGTCATGAGTTTGTAGAACCACGGTGGGTGAGACTCTCAAGGAGTATTTAACACTACGTGTTTGAAAAATGTAAGATTTACAGTCCTCTCTCTCTTTGAGCCAGCCAAGCTCAAAATCCCTTCACCAAAACTGCAAATTGAGTCAGCCATTTAAAATAAGGGTGATACTGTAAGAACCAGGTAATAGGCTTGGCTAATAGCTTATTTGAACCTCAAAACAATGGGTGGTATACAGCAATTAGGACCTTAATTAGCACACATACAGCTACCTGGTCCTGAAGAAAAAGCACATTTAAGATATCTATGTTTTGCCCCACTGTCATTTTACTCTTGGTAACAATAACATTTCCTGGTGACTAATAGATGGCAAGAGATAAGCAGGGAATATTTAGCTGCTCCTAGGCATAGATTCAAAAATATACTATACCACATTTGCTCTTCTGTTTAAATCCTTTTCTGTCCTTCCAGTTAAGGTGGGAGGTAAAACAATTCGGTCTAAAGAACATATGAGAGTATGGGGGAAAACAAATTGGGGACAGGAGGAAAGAAACACGTAAAAAGCAAACAAAGCAAAACAAGGGAACATACCAAGTCTTGGCAAATTTAATTATGTGTGCATGTGGCAAATGCTGCCTGGTCAGTGCTCTCAGGCTCCACTGCAAAACCACAGGAACAGTTCCAGCTTTAAAAGCAGCTGGTAGCATGGAACATAGGACTAACCCAAATATTTCTATATATGCACTAGAATCAAATGATAGGTATGTATTAAAAATAGTATATTCTGAAGTAATTTTGCCTAGACAGCTATTCTTATAATAAGCGTAACAAAAAATGCTATAAAAGGGTTGACATTTCTTTGCATCAGTGGTCAGCACAGCTGTTTTCAGTTAGGAGGCAAGTGCCAGAGCTATATTAACAATACTGGTTATAGTGTGTAGTCCAGCCATAATACATTCCTTGAACAGCCACGTTGGCAATAACTTCAAACCACAGAAGGTTTCCCGCTACTACAAATGCTGCAGTGCACATCCTTAAAACCCTTGCAGTATTTATCCTCGGAGCTGGATAAAAACCAAGATAATGGGTGAAAATACTAGGTAAAATAGAACAACAGTGAGGCTACGGCTGCATGAGCAACAGAAAAAAGCCGTGATTACTAAGCAAATACAGGAGAAAAGACTAAGGTAGCCAACAGTTTCCTCAAACCAAACAGCCAGAGGAACAGACATAGTCAGAATCTTAAATACAGGCTGCCTAGTATCTAATATTGCTATTAAAAGACTGTTGCATAAGAGTTTCTGAGTCTGGAATAAGAGAGAAATGGAATCAGCTCTGCCTGCAGAATTCTGCAAGCCACTGGGTGGCCAACTCGTGGCTAGAAGGGAACCAGCCTGCACACACCATTTAACTCCACAGACAACTGCAAATAAAACACCTTACACTGACCTAGACCCTCATTCATCTCACGCAGATTTCATTTGACATAGTTAAATTTTATTTCAGATGAGTTATAAATATATTCTTAAACATTTGCTTTCTGTTACCCGGTAATAACATCATTATAAAGATCTTTTAGTGACACTGCGATCTCTTTCTCAAAGCGTTCTTAAATATTTCAAAATAAACTCATGTCAGATTTCTTTTCAAAAAAAACCCCAACAGTTAAAACACATCGAGGCACCTTATGTTGCAATAGACAGCAGCAGTTGGAATTTCCTTAGATGACCTCTGAAGTTATCGGCAGCACCTTTCTTTGAAGAATCAGGTTGGAGAAAGCTAAAGCAAGGTGTATTTTGTTTGGTCGTCAAAATGTAATAGGCCATCTGCATCTTTAATATTCTCAGTAAACCATCTAACAAGAATCTTCTTAAAGAGTCATTTTTCTGGGCAGTTACCCCCTGCCCTGGGCAAGGAGCCCAGGATGCCAAAAGCAGGAGGTTTTAACTGGTACCAGGAACTCAAATTGGGGAATCTCAAACTCCGCCTGCAGAGTTTCAATTAGTATCACATAATACACAAAACAGACATCCCAGTTAGAGAATTCCATATTCACTGATTTTTTTCTGCAGCCCTCAAAAGACTGAGTCACTGAAATCATTATCAAATTATGGAGGTCTCTTGCAGCTGAAAACCAGATCTTGCCATATATTTCAAGGGTATTTGATTAGATAAACACCACAGACATGACACTAACAAACCATCCTTTTTCCACTATTGTCAAAGCCTTCTGAAATAATAAACTACTTCCACAAATCACATCACGAGATAATAAAAGCATAAAGAATTCCCTGAACAGATTGAATTGAGGGTCACAAGAATACCTTCATACTCTTTTATCTTAAATTTGAAAGTTTGGTTAAAAATAATCCTGAAGCCACATCTTACTTTCGACCATCCATTTTCCTAGTTTTTAGAGACACGAACAAGTATTCTCAATTCCTCGCAGCCCATTCCACCAGGTTCAGCACAAAATATTACTCGAAACTGTGTGAATTCAATAAGGTTACTAAGTTTTATAGCACAGAGGTCCATTAATTTTTAAAAACACTAATCTGGAAACAGTAAGGTAATAACATTTTACTGGAAATGGCATTATGCACGGTTATTTTTACAGGACACTTAACAGAACTTGGCAACCACCTATTTCTATCAGTACGTTTACTCCCCCCTCAACTGCCACTGTGAAGCG
The DNA here is from genome assembly GCA_013399365.1 of Pampusana beccarii. NCBI lineage: Eukaryota > Metazoa > Chordata > Aves > Columbiformes > Columbidae > Pampusana > Pampusana beccarii. Next base: position 59,072 of record VWYH01007450.1, on the reverse strand, counting down.
GTAACATGATACAGGTAACTAACAGATAGAGCTTGCAGAGACATAAAGCAGTACCCCGCTCCACGTTAATGTTATCAGAAGGCTTCAATCTGCTAACAAACAATACCACACACAAAAAAAAAAAAAAAAGGCTGAGATGCCTTCTTGATAGCTCTGAGAACACAGTGGTGGTGGCTGTGTTCCTTCAGTGGGAACGGTGATGCAAAACTTCCAGATTGTAAATCTATATCCATTATCTGGGTTTTAAGGTCTCTTCACAGCCGCTGACTAATAACTCTACGATTTGCTTTATATCATACTCCCCTACAATGTATTAGAAAACCCACACAGTCACTTTCCTAAGCATTAAGTAAACAAAAATCTCCCAATTTTTATTTCTCAAAACTGTAGTTTTTAAAAAAATGAAATCCCTCTGCGTTCAGCAGCTTGACAGGTCTCTACCCAGCCCACTCCACTTGCTGTGCAAGGTGTCTCTGTTACTCAGCAGCACTTGGCCAGTGATGAACAGTCAAAAAACAGAAGCCAAGGAATTTAACTGGGCATGCAAGCTGCTGGCACAGAGTCATCACAGCATCACCTCCAGGGATGGGGCATCCACAGCTTCTCTGGGCAGCCTGGTCCAGTGCCTCACCACCCTCATGGTGAAGAATTTCTTCCTTGTATCTAATCTAAATCTGCCTTCTTTCAAGTTTACAATAAAATATATAGGGCTTTTTAATCAATATTTTAGAAACTGAAGACAATCTGGTAGATATACCTGCTATAGCAAAAAAAAGGAAGAGAGATTCAAACATTCAGACGCGTTGCCCCCCATAAAGACCGGCCAGCTTCCCTATCTCAGAAGCTCAGCTGTAAATAATGGCAAAGAAATCAGAGTAGTTTAACTGGAGAACAAACTACCCTTTCCTTTTTTACCTTTCACAATACCTGTGTAGGTTTTCTAAGCAGAGCTGGATTTTGGTTTCTGAAAGTAGCTAAGGCAAGTGCACAGATGGCATGACGGAACACTATGAGATTTGCTTACAAGGTTAATTTTATTCGAAATGCTTGTCCTTTAGGAGCACGTGCCAACAGAAAAGCATGCCAACTCTACTCTCTATTTTATTGGAACAGCATCTCGAGTTTCCTGGAAGAGTATGTTCCTGGCAAATATAACTCAAAGGCCATTCTTGCATTGACGACAATACTTAAGTTCCTGAAATCAAAAGGGTGATCTTGCTAGGATGAATAACACCAGTCTAGATAAAACAGTCCAGCTTTATTTTAGGGCACAGGGAAAAGCATAGCTATACTGGAAGAAAGGCTGACACTAGACATCCAATTTCAAGTTAGACTGACCATTAATTAAAAGTTCATTCATATGCTCCAGACACATATCTTAGCAGGACAATTGTTTGGTGGGAGCAACCTGACACTACAAATTGTTAGTTAACAATCATTCTTACTTTGCAGACAATCTGCACCATAAATCAGCTTCCCGAGACATAATCATGAACTACTTAAAAACAGAAAACCAAGTTATAACTAGTCTTTTATAAGCAAAGTGTACTATTTTACCTCCTACAACAACACAAAGAGGAATATTCATACTCACTTTGAAAGAGAAACACCTCCTGCTTTTCCAATCATTTCTTCATGGTGCAGCACTGCTTGGTTCCATGGGATGCGAAGAAACTTTAAGAGAGTTCTCATCCATCTTTCAGGATGCAGTACGAGTTGTTCGTAATGTACCAGCATACACCTTTCAAAGCCAACCTCCATACACTGGTTATACATCGTTTCTATAGCACGGTTCCACTTGGTCAAGCAGTCCCTGTAGCTGTTAAGGTCAAACCCAGCTATTGTGACTTTTCTAGAGATCATGGAATGCACAGATGCACGACCATCCCGTACCATTAGAAGGAATTTGGCATTGGGGAAAATTCTAGCAAGATAAGTTAAGGATTTTAAAGCAAAAGGATCTTTGTTACACAAATACGGAGCAGGCTCCCCGTGTTTCACAATGATTTCCAATAAAAATGCTTGCATGGCTGAGTCCAGAACCTCATCTGTGACTCCAGCTTCATCCAGTCGGATCTTCTCTTTGCTTGATCTCGCCCACATCTGCTTCACTGCCAAAATTCTCGGGATTACCCTTGTCTCTTCTCCGCATCGAATATCCGGATGGGCATCAAGCATGGCACGCATTAAGGTAGTGCCACTTCGCGGTACTCCTCCAATAAATATTAAAGGCATGTCTTTGTTGTAAGCAAAGGTTTTGTTTGCATTTACACTGGAAGCAGTTCTTACTGTGCTTTTCACACTCTCCATCCTCGCAGGCTGGCTGCGTTCTTCTATTCGATGGTGACACTCCATAGCGTGTTGGCCCAAATAAAACACTGTCACTGAGCTGATCACCAGACACGCCAATAGCAAGTTCTGTTTGAGTTTTCCAACCATTTTGATCAAGACTGTCACTTCAAATTAAAGACACCTTCTATTTCAAATTATCTTCTAGTTCACGTGCCATGGGAATCCTAATCCAAAATAAATTAAGGTCTGGTGAGGGAAAAAGAAATTTAAAAAAAAAATTAGAACTTTGTTAAGAACTACTACAATCAATCAACAACAGAAATACCTGAGTGCATTCAATACAACTAGTACATCCTGGTGTTGCATTAAGACCAGTAAATACAATTATCCCATCTAAATCATCTAGACACAATTATAATAAAAAGCCTTTTTGTCTGCCCACAGAAGCATCACAAGATTCATGACTACAACTACTGTTTACATGGAAGTTCTCTGATGCATTTTCACAACATATCTGAAAGAATTCCACCACTGAATAGCTACTGTTAAACTTTATGGTCCAGCAAACACATCATTTATATGGGACTCTGCAAATTTAAAAAAGCAATTATTAAGACACCACTGTTCTTTACTAAGTGAGGTTTCATAGAAGAAAAAGAAAAAAAACCCACAAAAAATGACCTCTCTGAGCCAGAGTCACCCAGATAAAACAAATGCACAAGACACCCCCCACAAATCACAACAGAAGTCACGGAACAATTTAACTATTAGAATAACTCTGGCTTGCTGAATAAACCATAGCAGTATCCTGCTCATTGTCACATTTTCACATAACTACATTATCTCCTGTTTTGCTTGAAATCCTCTATTTCCTTCACAGAAAACAAGGTTGTGCCACCAGACAGGCAGAGCACAGAAATCCCCCTTAGCACTAGAGCAGGGGCAGAAGGCAGGAAGGGGATTCCTCACGCAGGCATCCATCACAGTATTTTTCTCGTCGCGCATCTGAGAGCCAGCGCTCTGAGAGAACGGCTTGTCCCTTCACACTAATAAAGCTTATTCCAATCAACACTTGTCAAAATACTACACTCAAAGCTGAGCTCGTTAGTCTTTGTCACCAAAATTAAACTGGAATCATAACTTAAGAATTAACTCACTACTTCTTATATGAAGTGGCCAAGGAGCTCTCCCACACTCTCTTGCCAGAACACCACTCTGATCATCAATTCATCCTTCATAACAAGCTTCATTCTATTTACATACCTCTTTCCCTGCTGAAGGGCTGGCTTTAACTGTACCTTCAATATTTGGACATTAAAAGAAACAAAGTCCCAGAAATTTAAGCAGGGGTCACCTGAGCAGTGCTCAAAAAGGGAAAAGAAAATAGTGCGCTCAATACCTCCCATAGCACCAAAAAAAAATAATCAGAAAGTCTCTCTTGAAGAGATTCAGCATGCACAACTAACTTCCAATTCGGGAAGAGGAAACTGTTCCACTTAAAAGTAGCAAATAGTGCACAGAGTCTCTTTAAATGCTTTAGATACAGTAAAGATTTAATTAAAAGTCAGTACTTGTTTGAGAGAGGAGTTAACACAACAGAAACAGTATTTTGCCACAGAGCACACAAGACCTACAAATATTTACACTTCATACAATCCCTAACATTATTCAGTTTGAGTAAATGCCATAACACTCATTTACTTTAAAAAAAAATAATAAAATAAAAAAATCAGAAGAAGGCCTGTTGCCTGAGGGCTGAAATCCTCGATTCCCGGGTTGGGTAAAGCAGAGTAATGACTCACGCTCAGCACAATTCCAGCTGTGATTGAAAATAGCACTGCAGTCTGTGAGCAGGTTTCCTAAATTGCTGTAAGTGTTGACCCCTCACGTACAAAAACAAAAATCCATCCACGTGACAAGAACACCCACACCAGTCAACCACAAATACTTTCATTTCATGCGGTAATGTTTTTGGTAAGTTCTAAGATGCCAAAGGCTGCAAGACCATAAAGAACCAGTATTAAGCTGTTCTACCACCTCCTGTACAGTTTGGTTGGTTTTTTTTTTGCCTGGAGCATGGGACTGCTACAACCTGTGTCAAGACCAGTGCTTTTTATGGCAGGAAAGCAACAGAGGAGCAGTCAGAAATAGCATCTCTCAGCAAACTAATCTGTTCTACAAGGCAGCAAACTCCCTCCTGTGCCTGAAGTTCCATACAAAGCTCTTTGGGGCAAGTATGACATATGGGAGTTCCTGCCCTTCTAGCAGCTCACAAACAAACCCCACCTGCTCCCTCCCCTACACGAGGAAGCGCTCTGGGTCACATCTGTCAAGCTGGAGGATTATTACAAGTCATTAACGTTCTGCTGTTAACAGTAAGTAAATCGATGGCGTTTAAAAATCTCAGCAAGGCAATCAGCAATCCCTTGTCAGCATTTAAGTAGGGCTTTGAAAAATGGTGGTGTTTTTAAGCTCTGTGAGCCGAGGAGAGCAAATTGCCACTCCCCCTAAAAACACAGACAACTCCTAATAGAAAACCAAAAACCTAAAAACTGAAAAACCCCAAACCAGTGAAGAAAACCCAAAACAAATGCAGCCCTTCCCACCCCCCCCAAACAACACAGTCATAAGTTGAGGAAGTTGAAGATGACTACAATGGTGGAGAGAAGCCTTTAGCAGCAACACTTTCAAAGGACAGACTAAAATTACTAGAAAAATTTAAATGTAACTCAAAAAAAAGAGAGGATCTACACGTTTCAGTACAAGAAAATGCAGCTAAGCAGAAGCGTACATAACTGAATTTTATTCCCAGAAAAGTCAGACCTATGAGTCAGCCACAAGAAGATGTTTGCAAAGCAAAATGAGTGCTTTGTTTCCCTCTTCTGCGCACACTAATTCTCTCTCCCTCCCCCTACATGCAGCAGGTCAAGCCCTTTTTTCCTCAAGTTCATCCAAAAAATGTTGAGGATTTTTAGCTTAGTCGAGAGGCAGTAATTCGTTTGTATTTTATGTCAGAACAGCTTAGGTTTTGTTGTTCCCTGCCAGAGGAAAAAAGATGATCCATTACCACCCAGTAATAAGCAATCCTCATAAGCTCTAGGGCTCAGACTCTCACTGTGGAAACTGGAAAAGACTGACAATCACGTCCCTTCTCATGTTCAACCGAGCAGCTTTTTCCAAGGCTAAATTAACAGCACACCACCACTGACATTATCCATCTCAAAAGAAAAAAAAAAACACAAAACCATAAACAAGAAAACAGAACAAACAGCACACACGCAAAACCACCAACCCACATATATACTGAAGCATTTTTCAGTGATTAGCTTGTTCTCTGCTTCCATCTCTTGAACTTCTGGCTCAGATCCTGATAACTGGATCTCTTTCTAAGAAAAGCAAGCATAGTAGTACTGCTGAGATTTTTGTGAAGCGTGTCTTGTTCCTGCATCTGCCCAAGTTTGACCTCAACACTTCTAGAGGGAGGATCACACTCAGCTCTGTGTTAAGAGGCCATCAGGATTCCTTCTCAAAAACCTGTGCTGGAAAGCCAGAGCAAGACAGAGGTGAGGCAAAGAATGCAAGAGTTTGTGCTACTGAAGAGTCATCTTTCCCCTCACGCTCTTTTTACATTTACCCTCATGTCCTCCTACCATGTTCCTACGCTTTTCTTTTCCTCCTTAGGTCTACTCAATCCTTTAGTCTCTGGGGCTGTGGCACCCCCCATAAGACTTTATGCAGTAGGCTCCAAAACACAGACAGCAGAAAGAGAAAATTCAGACACGCTGCCTTTCAGATGCACAACCACAGTCTGACTGCTACACCCAAAGCTTGTGGTATATACATCTGCAGAGGAAATTCATTTTACAGTGGCAAGGCAGCCAAGTTAAATGGGAAATAAAAAAAATCCTGAACTGTTATCCATCGTTACTCTCTTCTCTGCTCTTGACTGTAGAAAGAAAAATTAAAATGCTGCTAGGACTTAAAGAAGCAAATGTCAACCATGCCAATATCTTCCTTGCCTCTTCTTGCACCTTCACTTTTCCTCTGTAAAAATAAATACTGGAAAGGCAGCAGATACCGAGAATCCTCAAGAATCATCTTCAAAACAAAATACATTTAGAAAACTGGAAGCAATATATTTCTTAGAGGAAGTTCCATATCAATTTAATCAAATAGTCCAAGAAGTCCTTGCATACAATGCTAGTCTTTCAGCATTCCTAAAGGAAAGCTAAGTAAAAGAATTCCATAAAACCTTTCCTTCAATGAACTGGTTTGTTCCTGGTCATTTGTGCTTGTTCACCACAAAGAAGATTGCATAGGAAAGCCAACAGTTACATGATAATGGTATAGCACAACAGCAGGGAACACGACTGAAACATCCACAGTATACCACTTCAAGAAGCTATCCAAACCGTCACAGGCTCGTTGAGGAGATTGTTCCAAAAATCATTTAAGTATTCGGGAAGCATTTTTATGCCTTCAAAGTGGCATTTGCACAATCAGCTTAATGATCTCCCCACAGACCGGGTATCACGTATTACTACCAGTCACGCAACAGAATCAGAAAGAGGAATGTCAAAGTACAGCACAAGCAAGCAAACCCCAAGCAAAACACTCAGCAGAGCTGGAAATAAAAATCAAGAAGCCTTGAGTACCAAGTCCATCTTTAGATTTTTAAGCCATCACGGCTGTCAAGCCCTATGACTCCTTTCCCTAGATTTCTCCCCCCATTAGTTATACAGTAAAAAAGGGTTATAAAATAGAAGGAGCAATTTTTATTCACCTCCACAGAGAAATAAGCAGTAAGACACCTGGTGGAAAGCATCTGAGATGAAAGACAGTCAACTAGACCTGGTGACACCCGTCTCCATGTAGAGCAGTGTGACAAGGAGAATAACAGGACAAAGTTGGACAAAATTAGCATAAGGGAATGCAGATGTGTGAACAACGTTCCCTTACAGTTCACACTGTAGGAACTGTAGGAATGTTGTTCACACATTTGCAATCCCTTGAACTTTTTTTTTTTTAATTTAAAGCTCTGAAAAATTGTAAACGCTAAATTAACCTTCCCAGCCATAGAGCACTGCTGAATCCAAGGATTCCACTGCGGACAACTATGTAATAATTCCACTATTTCTAATACAATCACATTACAATGAATAAAAAAAAATGTGTTCATGATTACACATTTTCCTCATACAATCAATAGGTAAGAGATGAAACAAGCTGTACCCTTTCCTTTTACCAGTTAAACCCCCACCCCCAAAAAAACAGCTTTCTTCATAATCCTCCACAACACTAGACAGACAGATTTCAGCACTCCATTATACAATAACATACTTCAAAGAATCAAACTCTTTAATAACACTATACAGACCTACAAAAATTTGCGTGATGCGTTCAGAATAACACACGCAAATGGCTTCTCCCAGCAAATACCACCAGCAGAACCACTTCCAGCTAAGAGACGTATTAAATCTCTTGCTATAAAACCATTGCTAAAATGCTTACACACACCGTGACTATTACACGTTGTGCTTGCACACGGAAATACTCTTTTTATGGGCCTCCCCTGCTCCCCCGCGGGCACTCACAGCGGGGCAGCCCCGCGGCCAAGCTCCCCCGACACAGCCCAGCGGGACCGGGAGCGCCGGAGCCGCGGGCAGCACAGCCCGCACGGACACTTTCGGATTCACCCGCCTCGGATCCGCCGCGCATCCTCGGCCGCTCCCGGTAGAACCGAGCGCCCCGCACAGCCGAGCGCCCCGGCCCGGCTCCCCCCGCCCGCAACGGCGCCTGAGGGGGGCAGGCACCAAACAGCCGCCCCAGGCCGCGGCC